>CAUYLG010025218.1:0-82428 GCA_963573385.1 Cacajao melanocephalus | reverse complement strand
TGAGAAGGATTCCCTCTTTTTGGATTGTTTGGAATAGTTTCAGAAGGAGTGGTGCCAACTCCTCTTTGTATGTCTGGTAGAATTCAGCTGTGAACCCATCTGGACCTGGGCTTTTTTTGGTTGGTAGGCTATTAATTGCTACCTCAACTTCAGCCCTTATTATTGGTCTATTCAGGGTTTCAACTTCTTCCTGGTTTAGCCTTGTGAGAGTGCAAGTGTCCAGTAATTTATCCATTTCTTCTAACTGCTTTATGTGCATAGAGTTGTTTGTAGTAATCTCTGATGGTGTTTTCTATTTCTGTGGAATCTGTAGTGATATCTCTTTATCATTTTTTATTGCATCTATTTGATTATTCTCTTTTATTAATCTGGCTAGTGGTCTGTCTGTTTTGTTGATCTTTTCAAACAATCAGCTCCTGGATTTATTGATTTTTTAAGGGTTTTTTTTTGTGTCTCTATCTCCTTCAGTTCTGCTCTGATCTTAGTTATTTCTTGTCTTCTAGGTTTTGAGTTTCTTGATCTTGCTCCTCTGGCTCTTTCCATTTTGACAATAGAATTTGGATCTTTCCTTGCTTCTCATGTGGGCATTTATTACTATAAATTTCCCTCTAGACATTGCTTTAAATGTGTCCCAGAGATTCTGGTATGTTGTGTCTTCGTTTTCATTGGTTTCAAAGAACATCTTTATTTCTGCCTTCATTTCATTGTTTATCCAGTCAACATTCAAGAGCCAGTTGTTCAGTTTCCGTGAAGCTGTGCGGTTCTGAGTTAGTTTCTGAGTTCTAACTTGATTGCACTGTGGTCTGAGAGACTGTTTGTTATGATTTCTGTTCTTTTGCATTTGCTGAGGAGTGATGTACTTCCAATTATGTGGTCAATTTTAGAGTAGGTGCAATGTGGTGCTGAGAGGAATGTATATTCCGTGGATTTGGGGTGGAGAGTTCTGTAAATGTCTAGTAGGTTTCCTTGGTCCTGATCTTAGTTCAGGTCCTAGATATCCTTGCTAATTTTCTGTCTCATTGATCTGTCTAATATTGACAGTGGAATGTTAAAGTCTCCCACTATTATTGTGTGGGAGTCTAAGTCTCTTTCTGGTCATTAAGAACTTGCTTTATGTATCTGGGTGCTCCTGTATTGGGTGTGTATATACTTAGGAGAGTTAGCTCTTCTGGTTGCATTGATCCTTTTACCATTATTTAATGCCCTTGTCTCTTTTGATCTTTGTTGGTTTAAAGTCTATTTTATCAGAGACTAGGATTGCAACTCCTGCTTCTTTTTGCTCTCCATTTGCTTGGCAGATCTTCCTCCATCCCTTCATTTTGAGCCTATGTGTGTCCTTGCAGGTGAGATGTGTTTCCTGGATACAGCACACCAATGGGTTTTGACACTTTATCCAATTTACCAGTCTGTGTCTTTTGATTGGGGCATTTAGCCCATTTACATTTAAGGTTAATAGTGTTATATGTGAATTTGATTCTGCCATTTTGATGCTGCTAACTGGTTGTTTTGCCCTTTCATTGGTGCAGTTTCTTCATTGTGTCAATGCTCTTTACCTTTCGGTACATTTTTGGAGTGACTGGTAGTGGTTGTTCGTTTCTATGTTTGATGCTTCTTTCAGGAGCTCTTGTAAGGCAGGCCTGGTGGTGATGGAATCTTTCAGCAATTGCTTGTTCATAAAGGATTTTATTTCTCCTTTGCTTATGAAGCTTAGTTTGGCTGGATATGAAATTCTAGGTTGAAAGTTCTTTTCTTTAAGGATGTTGAATATTGACCCCCATTCTCTTCTGGCTTGTAGGGTTTCTGCTGAGAGATCCACTGTGAGTCTGATGGGCTTCCCTTTTGGGTAACCCGACCATTCTCTCTGGCTGCCCTTAGCATTTTTTCCTTCATTTCAACCCTGGTGAATCTGAAGATTATGTGCCTTGGGGTTGCTCTTCTTGAGGAATATCTTTGTGGTGTTCTCTGTATTTCCTGGACTTGAAAATCGGCCTGCCTTGCTAGGTTGGAGAGGTTCTCCTGCATAATATCCTGAAGAGTGTTTTCCAGCTTGGATTCATTCTCTCCATCACATTCAGGTACACCTATCAAACGTAGATTAGGTCTTTTCACATAATCCCATATTTCTTTGAGGCTTTGTTCATTTCTTTCTACTCTTTTTTCTCTAATCTTGCCTTCTTGTTTTATCTCATTGAGTTGATAATATCTAATATCCTTTCTTCTGCTTGGTCGATTTGGCTATTGAATCTTGTAAATGCTTCACGAAGTTCTCATGTTGTGTTTTTCAGCTCCATCATTTTATTTATATTCTTCTCTAACTTGTTTATTTTTGTTAGCATTTCATCAAACCTTTTTTCAAGGTTCTTAGTTTCTTTGCTTTGGGCTAAAATATGTTCTTTTAGGTTGGAGAAGTTTGTTATTGCCCACTTTCTGAAGCCTGTTTCTGTCGATTCATCAGACTAATTCTCCATCCAGCCTTGTTCCCTTGCTGGTGAGGAGTTGTGATCCCTTAGAGGAGGAGAAGTGTTCTGGTTTTGGGTATTTTCATCCTTTTTGTGCTGGTTTCTTCCCATCTTTGTGGATTTATCTACCTGTGGTCTTGGTAATTGGTGACTTTCAGAGGGGGTCTCTGAGTGGATGTCCTTTTTGTTGATAATGAAGCTTTTTCTTTCTGTTTTTTAGTTTTCCTTCTAACAGTCAGGCCCCTCTGCTGTAGGACCGCTGAAGGTCCACTCCAGACCCTGCTTGCCTGGGGATCACCTGCAGTGGCTGCAGAACAATAAGGATTGCTGCCTATTTTTTCTTCTGTTAACTTCGTCCCAGAAGGATACCCACCAGATATCAATCTGAGCTCTCCTTTATGAGGTGTCTCTTTGGATATATAGGTGTCGGAGAGCTGCTTAAGGAGACAGTCTGTACCTTATAGGAGCTCAGTTGTTGAGCTGTGAGCTCCGTTGTTCTGTTCAGAGCTGGTGGGCAGGTACGTTTAAGTCTGCTGCAGCACAACTCATAACCGCCTTTTTCCCCAGGTGCTCTGTCCTGGGAAGGTGGGACTTTATTTGTAAGTTTCTGACATGCTACTGCCTTTTTTCAGAGATGCCCCACCCAATAGGGAGGTAGCCTAGTCACAGTCTGCTGGCAGAAGTGTTCCTGAGCTGCCATGGGCTCTGCCCAGCTGCTGTGTGAACTTCCTTGGGGTTTTGTTTATAGAGGTGTAGTTATAACTGCCTTGGTAATGGCAGTCTGCCTCAGTAATGGTGGACTGCCTCTGTAATGGCAGACTGCCTTGGTAACAGTGGGAATCCTCAGTAATGGCGGACTGCCTCAGTAATTGTGGACTGCCTCGATAGTGGCAGATTGCCTCGGTAATGGCGGACTGCCTCGGTAATGGTGGGAATCCTCAGTAATGGCGGACTGCCCCAGTAATTGTGGACTGCCTTGATAGTGGCGGATTGCCTCGGTAATGGCCTACTGCCTCAGTAATGACGGACTGCCTCAGTAATGGTGGGCTGCCTCAATAATGGCAGACTGCCTCAGTAGTGGTGGACTACCTTGGTAATGTTGGGAATCCTCAGTAATGGCAAACTGCCTCGGTAATTGTGGACTGCCTCAGTAGTGGCGGATTGCCTCGGTAATGGCATACTGCCTCAGTAATGGCGTACTGCCTCGGTAATGATGGACTGCCTTGGTAATGGTGGGCTGCCTCAATAATGGTGGACTGCCTTGGTAGTGGTGGACTGCCTCGGTAGTGGCAGATGCCCTTCCCCACACAGAACTGGACCGTCTGGGGTCCAGCTATGTTTGCTGTGAAACTCTCAATCCAGAGCATTTCAGATTGATGGTCTTTGTGGAGGTGGGACCTGCCGAGCCAGATCACCTGGCTCCCTGTTTCAGCCCTTTTTTTTTTTTTCAGTTAAATGAGTGACTCTGTCTCTCAGGCATTCCAGGCCCCAGTTGAAACAGCCACCCAAATTTATGTGAGTTTTTTGTTTGTTGTTGTTTTTATTGCACTTTAGGTTTTGGAGTACATGTGAAGAACATGCAGGATTGTTGCATAGGTACATACATGGCAATGTGACTTGCTGCCTTCCTCCTCATCACCTATATCTGGCATTTCTCCCCATGTTATCCCTCCCCAACTCCCTACCCGCCACTGTCCCTCCCGTAGTTCCCCCCAACACACCACACTGTCTTCCACAATGGTTGAACTAATGTATACTCCCACCAACAGTGTAAAACTGTTCCTATTTCTCCACATCCTCTCCAGCATCTGTTGTCTCTGGATTTTTTTTGATGATCACCATTCTAACTGGCGTGAGATGGTATCTCAATGCAGTTTTGATTTACATTTCTTTAATGACAGCGATGATGAGCATTTTTTCATGTTTGTTGGCCTCATATATGTCTTATTTTGAAAAGTGTCTGTTCATATCCTTAGCCCACTTTTGAATGGGCTTGCTTTTTTCTTGTAAATCTGTTTTAGTTCTTTGTAGATTCTGGATATTAGCCCTTTGTCAGATGGGTAGATTGCAAAAATTTTTTCCCATTCTGTTGGTTGCCGATTCACTCTAATGACTGTGCAGAGGACTCTTTTTTTTGAGACGGAGTCTCGCTGTGTCGCCCAGGCTGGAGTGCAGTAGCATGATCTTAGCTCACTGCAACCTCTGCCTCCCAGGTTCAAGTGATTCTCCTTCCTGCCTCAGCCTCCTGAGTAGCTGGGATTACAGGCACGTGCCACCACACCCAGGTAATTTTTGTATTTTCAGTAAAGACGAGGTTTCACCATGTTGGTCAGGCTGGTCTCAAACTCCTGACCTTGTGATCCACCCACCTCAGACTCCCAAGTGTTGGGATTACAGGCGTGAACCACCATGCCCGGCTCCAGCCAGGACTCTTCATTAAACAATTGTTTTTTATTATAAGTAGACATTTCAAAAAGCTCAGGTTTTCCTCCTTCTAAAACTAGTCTCTTATTGCAGATTAGGGTGAGGGAGTAACTAGATTCTTTGAGATACCTTTGTTAGAAAATTTAAACATTAAGGAGCTTATATGTTTTATCAAAGGGAATATCCCAAATGCTCTATTTTTAAAAATTCATATTCCATAGAGAATGTAAATAATTAAAACAGTTATTCCTCCCAACATTTCTGCTTTGGGAATTTCAAAGAATAATCTTTCTTTTCTTTTTTTTTTTTTTTTTTTGAGACACAGTCTCACTCTCGCCTAGGCTTGTTATCTGTGGGCTCAAGCAATCCTTCTGCCTCACCCTCCAAGTATGTTGGACTATAGATGCATACCACCATGCCTAATTTTTATTTTTGTAGAGATGGGGATCTCACCATGTAGCCCAGGCTGGTCTCGAACTCCTGGCCTCAAGGGATCCTCTTGCCTTGGCCTCCCAAAGTGCTGGAATCATAGGCGTTAGCCACTTCATCTGGCTACAAAGCAGTCTTTAAACGTGATGATTAAAAAAAAAAAAGTCTTACATCCACATTACAGGGAGAAATAAGCACAGTAGTTGGCAGAGGCTATGAAGGTCCCAAAACCAGAGCTCCATTTTCACAAGAAAGAGCACCATCCATGCTAAATTATCAAACCCATAAAGCTTGGTTACAAAATAAAGACAGTAATAGTATTTTGTGACTGAAACTATCAAAGCTCCTCTAAAATGAGACTTGTACAAAATACCAAGCATGGTGGCAACAGGATGCTTAAACTGAGATCCTCTACATTTTAGAATCTGTAACTCAGCTGAGACTGCAGTAAGCCATGACTGTGCCACTGCACTCCAGCCTGGGTGACAAAGCAAGATCCTGTCTCAAAGAAACAATACAAAACAAAACAGAAGATGTAACTCCAAATATTAATCAATTTGCACTAAGTGCAATATGGTACAAAGGGCTGGAAAAGATGATCCTCCAAAGTACAAAACTCTCAGAGCCCTAAAATAGTTCTAGCCTTCAAAATTTTTACACGATTACCATTTATTTATTATTCCAATAGTTTTTGTGGGGTTTTTTTTTTTTTTTTTGATGGAGTCTTGCTCTGTCACCCAGGCTGAAGTGCAACCTCCACTTCCTGGCTTCATGTGATTTTCCTGCCTCAGCCTCTCAAGTAGCTGGGATTATAGATACCCATCACGATGTCCGGCTAATTTTTGTATTTTTAGTAGAGACAAGGTTTCATCATGTCGGCCATGCTGGTCTCAAACTGCTGGGATTACAGGCGTGAGCCAGGGGGCCTGGCGTGTGTGTGTGTGTGTGTGTGTGTGTGTCTGTGTGTGTGTTTGTGTGTCTGTGTGTGTTTTCTAATGGCACAAACAGCCTTTATTGATTGCAACAGGAAGTGGAAGAGGAGGGGAAATAATAGCTCCTCCTCCTGGAGTGGCACCTGCAGACTGGACCACCACCCTCCAAATGCCAATAATTTAAATAAAGAACTTCAACTACACAAAGCCCAGCTCCACCGATGGCATCCACTCAGTAGGCTCCTCCTATATTTGCCTAATGCAGGGAAAAGGAACAGAAACTTAAGCTTTAGGAAAGCAAAATGCAGCTTCTTCTCAAAAATGGGTTTAAGCCCCTGGCCTAGACATTCACAGTAGTGGTTATAGAAAGAGAAACATAAACTAGCCTTCTCAGCCTATTTAAAAATAGTCATTTAGTCTTACTTCACATTTCTCCCAAAGAGGTGCAATAACTTATTCATAGTTACACAGAGAATTGGTGACTATGCCAGGAGATGAAATTCACATCCCCTCATTCTTACTCCAGTGCCCTTTCTAACATACCATGATGCCTCCTATCTGGTAATCAAGGTAGTAAGGCAAGGCCTAAATAAATAAGGAACTTGCCCAAGGGAAACCCAAGTGTCCTTACTCCTACCTAAGACTGAGTCCTAATATTAAAAAGCCAAATGAAGAATATTTCGGGAAAAGCTTCCCAACAAATCTAGCAGAATACTTTATACTCAGTGGACTCTATTTCTCAATCACACCAACCCCCTCCAATCTATGCCTCTTCAAACTGCCCTCCTAATGAGTGCAAAAAACCACTGTTTTTATTTTTCCCCCAGCAGAGGTAGGTCAAAATGAAGAAAATAGGGCTGGGTGAAGTGGCTCATGCCTGTAATCCCAGCACTTTGGGAGGCCGAAGTGGGCGGATCGCCTGAGATCGGGAGCTCAAGACCAGCCTGGCCAGCATGGTGAAACCCTGTCTCTAGTAAAAATACAAAAATTAGCCAGGTGTGGTGGCAGGCGCCTGTAATCTCAGCTACTCAGGAAGCTGAAGCAGGAGAATTGCTTGAACCCGGGAGGCCGAGGTTTCAGTGAGCCGAGATGATGCCACCGCACTCCAGCCTGGGCAAGAAAGCGAGACTTTGTCTCAAAAAAAAAAAAAAAAAGAAGAAGAAAAAGAAAAAAGAATCTAGTTTCTTTCTGCCAGATTTCTGGCATAGTGGGACTGGGCAGGAATGTACCTACTGTGGAATCTTCCCACACCCCTGGGTTGTTAAGAGTAACCAGCAGAGGCATGTCCCATACACTCCCCAAATACCTGAGCTGGCAACAACAAAAGATATTCAGAGACCTTAGCCCTGGGACAATAGCTTCTGTCAGTCAACTGTGTTCTCACGACTGTGTTTCTGTTCTCACTTCAACCTCATACCAAACGATGTATCACACCTGTATGAGTATACTTGAGAAAACCATGCAAATGAATTCACACAGCAGTACAGCAGTACAGCAATTTTGGCAGGGCACCATTACTAATGATAAGCATAATTTAACAAAAAACAAAGACTTACACAAGCTTATTACTATTATCATTTACACTGCAGATTAAACTTAAGGACCTGAGTCCCAGTTACCTACACCTGAGACCAACACCAAAAAGGGTAAGGTAGAGTTTCCATACCAAGGGAGTCACCTCGTAAGGAGGCAAAGATCAGCATTTCGTCTCTTACCTGAAGCCAAAGGTCGGATCCACTCTTTGCTGTTTAGGTCAAGTCTCCAGAGATCATTGAAAGCAGCATTGCAGCTGCTCTGGGTACAGCCTCCAAACACATACATAGACTGATTAGCATCATAATAGCATGCACCTAGAAAGAAAATACACAAATAACTGCTGTTAAAATTCTAAGGCCCCACCTTTGCACAGTGGCAGTATCGTAGCCAATGAGGTTTATCCAAGGCGCAATTACTGCTAATTGAAAACTTTTCCCAATACCCCACCATGATGACTTGAAATACAGTCGGTGTTGGCAATTTTTGGCAGTTTCTACGGAGACTGAATTCAAAAATAATAATAATAAAATAAAAATAAAAATAAAAAAATTCTAAGGCCCTTCCAACATTTTAACCATAACTCGTATTTTTCAAAGCTCATTTATTTTACACATTCAGCAATTTTGTTACCAAGTACCAAATTTCTATAACCAGTCTCCTGTCTTCAGGTGGGTCAATATCCTATTATCCTTTAAAACAAAGCCCAGAGAAAAGCTAATTTCTGAGCACACTAAGCAAGTTGACAATGATGTAACAGTGTAAGTTCAGCAAGAACATATAATAATTCAGATTAAAGGTGCTCAAATGAGGAAAGTTTCAGCACAGCTGCATAATCAATCTAAATCTGTATCATTATCCTCTAGAGCTAGGCAAAGATAGTGCCAACACAGGTACTATGTCCTCCCATTCCTTTCCTCCAGTCCTCCATTGTTTTTGTTTTCAAATTAAACCAGAAGGACAAATTAATAAATGATTTTTTTTTTTGAGATGGAGTCTCCCTGTCACCCAGGCTGGAGTGCAGTGGCACGATCTCGGCTCACTGCAACCTCCATCTGCTCGCTTCAAGCAATTCTCCTGCCTGAGTGTCCCGAGTAGGAGTAGCTAGGATTGGAGGCACACACCACCAAACCCAGCTAATTTTTGTATTTTTAGTGGAGACAGCATTTCGCCATGTTGGCCAGGTTGGTCTCGGACTCCTGACCTCAGGTGATCCACCTGCCTCAGCCTCCCAAAGTGCTGGGATTACAGGCGAGAGCCAATGCACCCAGTTCCCCCTTTTTGCTCCTTAACTCAGCCTACCTGTTAGACGCTTGGGACTCTCTACAGTAAGAAGGCCAAGTCAGTAAACTGAAGGAGTTAAGAGGTAATGAAAGCAGCATGTTTAGTGCCTTAAACCCAATAGTTCTCAGTCAGTGGAAGGGTTAAATCCAAATTATCTCACCTTTGACACTGGGCAATAGTGGAGCTGCAAGCTTTTAAAATTACCAAAGAAATCAGAGAAAACAGATGTGAAGAAATAAAATACCATCTAGCCATCAATAGGCTCACACCTGCAAAATATTTACTGTATCCCCAGAACTCTATTAAGAAGTAAAGTCCGGTGAATCCATGGTTCACATTTCAGATCTATTAAGAACTACAAATAGGCCGGGTGCGGTGGCTCACACCTATAATCCCAGCACCTTGGGAGGCCGAGGCAGGTGGATCACAAGGTCAAGAGATTGAGATCATCCTGGCCAACATGGTGAAACCCCATCTCTACTAAAATACAAAAAAGTAGCCAGGCTTATTGGCAAATGCCTGTAATCCCAGCTACTTGGGAGGCTGAGGCAGGAGAATCGCTTGAACCTGGGAGGTGGAGGCTGCAGTGAGCCGAGAACGCGCCATTGCACTCCAGCCTGGGAAACAAGAGCAACACTCAGTCTCAAAAAAAGAATTACCAATAACAGGCTGGATGCAGTGGCTTACCCGAGGCCAGGAGTTCGAGACCAGCATGGTAAAACCCCTCTCTACTAAAAATACAAAAATTAGCAGGGCATGGTGGCACGAGCCTGTAATCCCAGCTACTTGAGAGGCTGAGGCATGAGAATTGCTTGAACCCAGGAGGCAGAGGTTGCAGTGAGCCAAGACTGCACCACTGCACTCAAGCCTGGGCGAAAAAGAGAGACTCTGAAAAAAACAAAAACCAAAAAAAGCTACAAATAGCAAAGGATCAAGTTAGAAGACATTAGACAAAGAAAAGGACAATGACTTGGAGCCACAATTTAATCTCCACTAAGGGAGATCAATTCGAGATATCTTGGTCCTCTTAGACCGATTTTGATCTAGTAATCCCAACAAATGGGGCAATTTTGAAATGAGCCAACTGGTACCAGGTTGGGTCAGTAAAAGAACATTCTTCTCTTTATATTCCAGACCTCCAGAAAAGAAATTAGCAATGTCCTATGGCTTCTTTTTTTTTTTCCTCAAGACGGAGTCTTGCTCTGTCTCCCAGGCTGGAGTGCAATGGGGCCATCTTGGCTCACTGCAACCTCCACCTCCTGGGTTCAAGCAATTCTCCTGCCTCAGCCTCACGAGTAGCTGGGAATTATAGGCACATGCCACTACGCCCAGCTAATTTTTTGTATTTTTAGTAGAGACGGGGTTTCATCATGTTAGCCAGGCTGGTCTCAAACTCCTGACCTCGTGATCCGCCAACCTCAGCCTCCCAAAGTGCTGGCATTACAAGCGTGAACCACCACGCCTGGCCCACATTTTTCTTCTCAGTTTGTACTGAAAACCCAGCCAACAGCTGGGCCCTGAGGTCCTTATCACATGTATTTTAATCTTATACTAAAATACAGCAATTGGCATTTTCTTGCTTCTCTTGACCAAACAAAGGTTTCTGGAAGAGGAACACACAGCCCAAAGTATGCAAAGCTAATGGCACTAAAATAGCAAGTTTCACACACTACTGTATTTTCAGTGACCGGCAGTCAATTATCAACAAAGTTGGGAGAGGAAGGGAGTCAATTTAGGCAGCTATATTTAGAACCCAGATATAATGGAATAAGAAAATAACTATCAATAAAACTCTCAACGATTTTAAGCACCTTAGCCTACCGAACTTTACCTATTGCCTATTTTTTATTTAATACACCTATATATTGATCTTAGTGGAGCAGGGAAGAAGACCCAAGAAGTTCAATGAGGCTTTTAGAAAAAAGAATTTGAGCAACTCCCAGTGCTCCAGTAGTAATTTCCCTTTTCCCAAGTTTTCCACCCAAATAAAGTATTTTCCTTTCAGAACACCTAGACCACTGGAATGTGCTATACAGTTACAGCTCATAGTCCAGTATGAATACTGGGCTAAGAAATAATACTGAGAATGTCTATTCCAATTGCTAAATCTCTTCAAATTTTCTGAAACGGACTTAGTTTACAAGATACATACCAATCATCCCTATTAAAATACAAGTCAAATAGTCACAGTTTAATTATACACAGAGCAAGCAAAGAGTTCTTCACAGTTCTGAACACTTTTCTGCTATTCTATAATCATCTCAAAGGCAAGATCTTCCAGTAGTTTCATATTTTCCATGGTGTATGCAGCATTCAATAAGTGCTCACTAAATGAATGACACACTTTTGCATTTTCAGACGTCAAATTCTCTTTTGTTTCTCCACCTCTATCCAGGGAAAGATCCTGAGGCATTTATCCCATGCTTAAAGAGACTATGTTGTCATGAGTCTCACACCTACAAGCCAGAACATATTTGATAAGGTCTATAATTACGTAACTATGGAAGAAGCAAGGGTGGTTATCTAGTCTGGGCCTGCTGGCTCCTGCAGGAGCATGATCAGCATTGCGTACCTGACTAAATTACCTAACTAAACACTGAAACACTTTTAAAAGCATAATGTTGGGAGCTCAGGAGACCCCTACATCAACCTGAAAAGGACATTCTACATTAACGCTTGCATGATTGACTATGCACACATTGACCAAAAAGCTAGAATTGGCCTTTAATTTTTTCTTTTTTTTTTTTTTTTTTTTGAGACAGAGTCTTGTTCTGTTGGCCAAGCTGGAGTACAGTGGCAAAATCTCAGCTCACTGAAACCTCTGCCTCCCAGGTTCAAGCGATTCTCCTGCCTCAGCCTCCTGAATAGCTGGGATTACAGGGGTGTGCCACCACACCAAGCTAATTTTTGTATGTTTGGTAGAGATGGGGTTTCACCATGTTGTCCAGGCTGGTCTTGAACTCCTGACCTCAGGTGATCCACCCTCCTCAGTCTCCCAAAGTGCTAGGATTACAGGTGCGAGCCACTGCACCTGGCTCTAGAATCAGCCTTTTTACTTCATCTGCTTTTTTTGTCCCAGACTTTTGCACAGGAAAGACACTGTACTGTGCATATCTTTGTCGCACTTAAGCCCACAAAAATTATTAGGTATCAGAATATACTGATATCAAATTTATTAGGTATCAACTATGAACAAGATGTTGTGAAATGGTACAAGAGGGCTGGGCGCAATGGCTCACACCTGTAATCCCAGCACTTTGGGAGGCTGAGGCAGGCAGATCGCTTGAGCTGAGGAGTTTGAGACCAGCCTGGGCAACAGGACAAAACCCCACATGTACTAAAAATACAAAAATTAGCTGGGCATGGTGGCGGGCACCTGTAATCCCAGCTACTCGGGAGGCAATCTTGTGGGGGGAGACACCATCATCATCCTACTTTTTTACCACTTAGAATATATACAAACATTTTAATTTTAAGTAGAGATGTTGCCCAAATTGGTCTAGAACGCCTGGGCTCAAGTGATTTTCCTGCCTCGACCTTAAAACATATTTTTACAAGTGTTTTCTCAATTGCAGTTCTCAGCAACCCTGTGGCACAAACAGAGTTTGTCATAACCATTTTTCAGGCAAAGAAACTGCCAGTGAGACAAGCCAAGAAACTTGCTTCCCACCTCCAAAGGTCTTTCCTTTTTTGCATGCAGCCTCTCTCACACGGATAATAATGACAAAAGACAGATGGTAATAAATAATGGAGAAAGCTGTGAACAGAATGTTAGGGAAACAGAAAGGAAGAAAAGAACTTAATATCCACAGTGAGGAAATTGAGAGAATCTGGTAAAGAATGTGGCTTTTGACTTTATCTTTGAGATGTCTTTTAGGGAACAGGACACTTTCAGTCTGTTAAGAAGGGCAGGTCGGGTGTCGTAGCTCACACCTGTAATCTCAGCACTTAGCAAGACTGAGGCAGTGTATTAGTCCGTTTCACACTGCCATAAAGAACTATCCAAGACTGAGTAATTTATAAAGGAAAGAGGTTTAACTGACTCACAGTTCCACAATGCTGGGGAGGCCTCAGGAAACTTACAATTATGGTGGAAGGCTAAGGAGAATCAAGCACCTTCTTATAAGGCAGCAGGAGAGACAGCACAGGGGAACTGCCACTTTTTTTTTTTTTTTTTTTTTTTTTTGAGACAGAGTCTCACTCTGTTGCCTAGGCTGGAGTGCAGTGGCACAATCTCAGCACACTGCAACCTCTGCCTCCAGGGTTCAAGCAATTTGCCTGCCTCAGCCTTCTGAGTAGCTAGAACTACAGGCACATGCCACCATGCCCAGCTAATTTTTATACTTTTAGTAGAGACGGGGTTTCACCATGTTGGCCATGCTGGTCTCAAACTCCTGACCTCAGGTGATCCACCTGCCTCGGCCTTCCAAAATGCTGGGATTACAGGCATGAGCCACTGCACCCGGCCCAAATTTGTATTTTATAATCAATATCTGTAACATTCAAACTTTTTGTTAGAGTCCATTTAAATTTTGTGTTTACTGAATATATACTATGTTAAAATAGTCATTATATGACCTAGTACTAAAATTTGACTACTCCCTAAGCAAGACCTTAGAAATACCCTTGTATACAGCTTTGCTTTGTTTTCCTCTTAGATAATGTCAGATGTTTAAATTTCTAAGCATAACACCTTGACCACTTTGGAACAGAGAAAAATCCAAGGAAAAAGCAGAGGGCTGGGCATGGTGGCTCACGCCTGTAATCCCAGCACTTTGGGAGGCTGAGGTGGGTGAATCACCTGAGGTCAGGAGTTCGAGACCAGCCTGGCCAACATGGCGAAACACCATCTCTACTGAAAATACAAAAATTCACCAGGTGTAGTGGTGCATGCCTATAGTCCCAGGTACTGGGGAGGCTGAGGCAGGAGAACTGCTGGAACCCGAGAGGCAGAGGTTGAGGTGAGCCAAGATCTCGCCACTGCACTCCAGCCTGGGCAACAGAGACTCCATTTCAAAAAAAGAAAAAGCAGAATACAAAATTCTTAACAAACTGCCTACAATATATTTAGGCTGACACTTTTCCCAATTCTGGTTATAAAATTAATATAAAATCTAATTTTACATTGTCTTCATTTAAAAAGTCAGATAACAGCCAGGCACAGGGGCTCACCCCTGTAATCCCAACATTTTGGGAGGCCAAGGTGGGAAGATCACTTGAACCCAGGAGTTCAAGACAAGCCTGGGCAATATAGTGAGAACCCAGCTCTACTAATAATTTTTTAAAAATTAGCCAGGCATGGTAACATGCACCTATGGTCCCAGCTACTCGGACGGCTGAGGCAAAAGGACTGCCGGAGCCCAGGAAGTCGAGGCTACAGTGACCCATGATCATGCCACTACACCACAGCCTGGGTAACAGAGTGAGACTCCATTTCTAAATAAATAAACAAACAAACATACAAACAAATAAATAAATAAATGTCAGATAAAATACATGCTTTGGCCAGGTGTGGCTGCTCACGTACGTAATCCCAGCACTTTGGGAGGCCAAGGCAGGCATATTGCTTGAGCCCAGTTCAACATCAGCCTGGGCAACATGGTGAAACCCCATCTCTACAAAAAATACAAAAATTAACCAGGCGTGATGGTGCATGCCTGTAGTCCTAATACTTGGGAGGCTGAGGTGGGAGGATCACCTGAGCCTGGGGAGCTGGAGGCTGCAGTGAGCTGTGATTATGCCACTGCACTCCAGCTTGAGTGACAGAGTGAGACCTTGTCTCAAAAACAAAGAAAACAAAAAACTTGCCTCCAAAGAAGTTTCTGGAAACATGACCACAGGCAGGGTGGAATCTGCTTTCACAGCAAATACTTACTGTGTGAGAACCGCTGAGTGATTGGAGTTCCAGGATAAGGATAAGTACGGCTCTCCCACTGAATGTTTCCTTCCTGGACAGCCTTCATGAAACCATGATAACACTGATGGGCTACACCTAAAGACAGAAAGAGCAAATGCTTCAGTCCAGACACTTAACTTAGAAATCAAATTATTAAAATTGTGTCTATTACCTGTTTTTATCATTTCTATAAGACAAGTTTCTTTGAGGAATTCCAAATTTATCTGATTTTCATTCAAATAAAGGAAATACAATTTTAAAACTGAAAGGCAATCTTTTCATTTTATCAAGTTCAGGAAGTTAAGTGATATTAAAAATTACAAAATTAGCTCACACTGTGACTCTAGTCCCTTTTATGTTATCTCATAAGGCAACATATCAAGATCATTGATATTATTTACTCCAAAACAAAGGTGTTGGGGGATAATTCAGCCTTATGAAAGAGTATGATAAAACAATGTCTGGAGGCCGGGCACAGTAGCTCACGCCTGTAATCCCAGCACTTTGGGAGGCTGAGGCAGGCGGATCACCTGAGGTTAGGAGTTCAAGACCAGCCTGGCCAACATGGTGAAACCCCGTCCCTACTAAAAATACCAAAAATTAGCCAGGCGTAGCGGTAGGTGCCTGTAACCCCAGCTTCTCAGGAGGCTGAGACAGGAGAATTGCTTGAACCCAAGAGGCAGAGGTTGAAGTGAGCCAAGATCACACCACTGCACTCCAGCCTGGGCAACAAGCGTGAAACTCTTTCTCAAAAAAAACAAAAAACAACAAAAAAACAATGTCTGGAACATAACAGGTGTTCTGTAAATATCTATAGTTGGAAACTATAATAAAGCATTCTCTGTCTTAAATACAGAGATAATAATTAGCTTACAATGGATTACGTTTTGTTTGTTTGTTTGTTTATTTATTTTAGACAGGGTCTCCTTCTGTTACCCAGGCTGGAGTGGCATGACTTTGGCTCACTGCAACCTCTGCCTCCAGGGCTCAAGCGATACTCCCACCTCCGCCTCCTGGGTAGCTGGGACTACAGGCAAGCACCACCAGGCCTGGCTAAAATGGATTATGAAATACATAACTCGGGAAAGTTTTTGTTTTTTTATGCTGGGGGGGACAGAGTCTTGCTCTGTCTCCCAGGCTAGAGTGCAGTGGTGCAATCTTGGCTCACTGCAACCTCTGCCTCAGTCTCCTGAGTAGCTGGGATTAAGACATGCATCACCATGCCCAGCTCATTTTTGTATTTTTAGTAGAGACAGGCTTTCACCATGTTGGCCAGGCTGGTCTCAAACTCCCGACCTTAGGTGATCCACCCGCCTCAGCCTCCCAAAGTGCTAGGATTAGAGGCGTGAGCCACCACGCCCAGCCAGGAAAGTTTTTTTTTTTTGGGTTTTTTTTTTTTAAAGATGGGGTCTCACCATGTTGGTCAGGCTGGTCTTGAACTCTCGACCTTAGGTGATCTGCCCGCCTTGGCCTCCAAAGTGCTTGGATTACAGGCGTGAGCCACCGTGCCCGGCCTCAGGAGTTTTTTAAAAGGTGAGAGGCCAGGCATAGTGGCTCATGCCTGTAATCCCATGCAATCCTAGTCAAAACCCCAGCAAGTTATTTTGTGAATATCAACAAACTGATTCTAAAGTTTATATGGAGAAGCAAAAGACCCAGAATAGCCAAGAAAACCTGGAAGAAGAAGAACAAAGTCAGAAGACTGATACCACCTGACTTCAAGACTTACTATAAAAGCTACGGTAATCAAGACAGTGTGGTATTCACAAATAATAGACAAATAAATCAATGGAACAGAATACAGAGCCAAGAAATAGACCCATACAAATACAGTCCACTGCATTTAATAGTGGTGGGGTCTAACTATATTGGCCAGGCTAGTCTCAAACTCCTGAGCTCAAGCGATCATCTCGTCTCAGCCTCCCAAAGTGCTGGAATTACAGGCATGAGCCACTGTGTCCAGCCTCCACTGATCTTTGACAAAGAAGCAAAGGCAATGCAATGGAGAAAAGACAGCCTTTTGCCAGGCTCAGTGGCGTATGCCCGTCATCCTAGCTACATGAGAAGCTAAGGCAAGAGGATCCCTTGAGCCCAGGAGTTTGTGGCTGTAGTGCACAATGATCCCACTTGTGAACAGCTACTAAATTTAAGCTGGGCAACACAGTGAGACCCCACCTCCCTTCCCCACACCCTCTTTTGAGACTGGGTCTCGCTCTGTCACCTAGGATGGAGTGTAATGGTGCAATCTCTGCTCACTGCAACCTCTGCCTCCTGGGTACAAGGGATCCTCCCACCTCAGCCTCCCGAGTAGTTGGGACTACAGGCATGCACCACCACACCTGGCTAATTTCTGTTTTTTTGTTGTTGTTGCTGTTGTTTTGTAGAGATGGGGTTTGGCCATGTTCTCAGGCTGGGAGATCCCAACACTTTTTTTTTTTTTTTTTGAGAAGGAGTCTCACTTTGTTGCCCAGGCTGGAGTGTAGTGGCGCAATGTCAGCTTACTGCAACCTTCACCTCCCAGGTTCAAATGATTCTCCTGCCTCAGGTTCCCAAGTAGCTGGGATTATAGGCATGTGCCACAACGCTCAACTAATTTTGCATTTTTAGTAGAGACAGGGTTTCACCATGTTGAGTAGCCTGTTCTCAAATTCCTGATCTGAAGCGATCTGCCCACCTTGGCCTCCCAAAATGCTGGGATTATAGGCATGAGCTATCATGCCTGGCCAGGAGACCCCATCCCTTAAAGAAAAAAAAAAGCCTTTTCCAAAAATGGTGCTAAAACAAATCAAAATCTACATGCAAGAAAATGAATCTAGCCATCTTTCATGAAAATGAACTCAAAATGAATCACAGTCCTAAATGTAAAACATAAAACTCCTCGAAGATAACAGGAGAAAATCCAGATGACCTGAGTTTGGGGACAACTTTTTAGACACAACACCAAAGGCATGATACATGAAAGAAAGAATGGCCAGGCATGGTAGCTCATGCCTGTAATCCCAACACTTTGGGAAGGAAAGGTAGGAGGATCACTTGAGCCCAGGAGTTCAAGATCAGCCTGGGCAACATAGGGAGACCCTGTCTCAACAAAAATTTTTTTTAAATTAGCCAGGTGTGACCAGGTGCAGTGGCTCACACCTGTAATTCCAGCACTTTGGTAGGTCGAGGCAGGTGGATCACTTAAGTCAGGACTTTGAGACCAGCCTGGTCAACATGGTAAAATCCCGTCTCTACTAAAAACACAAAAATTAGCCGGGCATAGTAGCATGCACCTGTAATCCCAGCTACTTGGGAGGCTGAAACAGGAGAATTGCTTGAACCCGGGAAGAGGAGGTTGCAATGAGCCGAAATTATGCCACTGCACTCCAGCCTGGGCAATGGAGTGAGATTCCATCTGGAAAAAAGAAAAAAAAAATAGCTGGGTGTCGTGGCATATGCCTGTAGTGTAGCTACTTGGTAAGCTGAAGTCAGAGGACTGCTTGAGCCTGGGAGGTTGAGGCTGCAGTGAGCCATGATCACACCACTGAACTCCAGCGTGGGTGACAAAGCAAGACCTTAATCCCCTCCCCAAAATAACTGATAAGCCAAAATTCATTAAAACTAAAAATTTCTGCTCTGAAAAATACTGTCAAGAGAATGAGAAGATAGACTGAGAGAAAATATTTGCAAAAGACATATCTGATAAAAGATAGTTACATATAATATCCAAAGAACTCTTATAACTCAACAATATTAGAGCCAGGCACAGTGGCTCATGCTTGTAATCCTAGCACTTTGGGAGGCCAAGGCGGGCGGATCATTTGAGGTCAGGAGTTCGAGACCAGCCTGATCAACATAGTGAAAGCCTATCTCTACTAAAAATACAAAAATTAGCCAGGAATTGCTTGAACCCAGGAGGAGGAGGTTGCAGTGAGCCGATATTATGCCACTGCACTGGAGCCTGGGTAACAGAGCAAGACATCGTCTCAAAAAAAAAGCCCTCAATAATATTAATAAACAACCCAATTAAAAAATGGGTCAAAAGCCTGGCGTGGTGGCTCATAATTCCAGGACTTTAGCAGGTCCAGGTGGGAAGAGCACTTGAGCCCAAGAGTTCAGGACCAGCCTGGGCAACACAGTAAGACTCCATCTCTACAAAAATAAATAAATACAAACATTAGCTGGGTGTGGCAGTACACACCTGTAGTCCCAGCTACTTGGGAGGCTGAGGCAAGAGGACTGCTTGTGCCCAGGAAGTCGAGGCCACATGTACTGATGATCATGCTACTGTGCTCCAGCCTGGGTGACAGAGGAAGACCTTGTCTCAAAAAAATAAAATAAAATAAAATAAATATATATATATGTCTATATAAATGTATATATATATTTAAAATTTATATATAGAAACAAACCTGGGTCAAAGACCTTAAACAGACTTCAAAGAAGATACATGGATAACACATAAGCACATGAAAATATGCTCCATATCATGTCAACAGGGAAATGCAAATTAAAATGAGATACCACTACACATCTATGAGAATGATGAAAATCCCCACTACTACTACAAATGCTGGTGAGAATGTGGAGCAACAAGAACTCTCATTCACTGCTAGCAGGAGTACAAAATGGTTCAGTCACTTCAAAAAGCAGTTTGGCAGTTCCTTACAAAACTAACCATGCTCTTACCATATGATCCAGCAATTGTGCACCTTGGTATTTACCCAAAGGAGCTAAAAAATAATGTCCACAGAAAAACTTGCACAAAAATGTTACACCAGCTTTATTCGTAACTGTAAAAACTTGGAAGCAACCAAGATACTCTTTTAGTAAGTGAGTAGGTAAACAAATTGCAATGCATCTAGACAATGAAATATTACTAAGCAGTAACAAAGAGCTAACAAATCATGAAAAGAAATGGAGGCGACTGGGCACAGTGGCTCACGCCTGTAATCCCAACACTTTGCTAAGACAGGAAAATCACTTGAACTCAGGAGTTTGAGACCAGCCTGGGTAACAGCAAGATCTTGTCTCCATAAAAAAATTTTTAAAAAGTACCCAGGCATGTTGGTGAGCACCTGTGGTCCCAGCTATTCTGGAGGCTGAGGTGGGAGGATCACTTGAGCCTGGGAGGTGGAGGTTGCAGTGAGCCAAAATCCACACCAATGCACTCCAGCCTGGGCAACAGAGCAAGACCCTGTCTCAAAAAATAAGGAGGAAGCTGGGTACGGTGACTCACACCTGTAATCCCAGCACTTTGGGAGGCCGAGGTGGGCAGATCACAAAATCAGGAGTTCAAGACCAGCCTGACCAACATCATGAAACCCATCTCTACTAAAAACACAAAAATTAGCTGGGCGTGGTGGTACGTGCCTATAGTCCCAGCTATTTGGGAGGCTGAGGCAGGAGAATCACTTGAACCTGAGAGGCAGAGGTTGCAGTGAGCCAAAACTGCGCCACTGCACTCCAGCCTTTGGACTTGGGATATAACAAGGTTTCAGTATACAATCATCGATTGTAACATATGTACCACTCTGGTGGGGGACGTTGATAATGGGAGAGGCGATACGTGTGTCAGGGTAGGGGGTACATGAGAAATCGGTTTCTTTTTTTGAAACGGAGTCTCACTCTGTCACCCGGACTCAAGTGCAATGGCTTGATCTCAGCTCACTGCAACTGCTGCCTCCCAGGTTCAAGCGATTCTCCTGCCTCAGCCTCCCGAGTAGCTGGGACTACAGATGCCCACCACCATGCCTGGCTAATTTTTGTATTTTTAGTAGAGATGGGGTTTCACTATATTGGCCAGGCTGGCCTTGAACTCCTGACCTCAGGTGATCTGCCCACCTTGGCCTCCCAAAGTGCTGGGATTACAGGTGTGAGCCACCGCACCTGCTCAGAGAAATCTGTTTCTCCTGCTCAATTTTGCTGCGAACCTAAAAGTGCTATTAAAAAAAAAAAAGTCTATGAAAACTAAAAAGAAACAAAATTATCTCCACAGTGACTTCTGCCAGCATTAGGGTAGGGTTCTTCTCTCTTTAAAAACAAAAGACTGCCAAAGAAAACTTAAGGATAAATTCATATATCTGATTTCACAGTCCCTTACCTGTGGTTTTCCTCCCTTTATTTGAGAAGTGAAACCATCTATTTCCACAGTGCAGGCAGCCAATCTCTCCTGAAGAGCCCATTAACTCAGAATACAGAAGCAGGCTGTGTGTGCCAGTATTAGCAGTTATAATAAATAAGCACAGGGCCCACAGAGCAGTTTCAACACAGCTGGTCCTTAGCCCTCTAGATGGACTTTGGGAGTTGGCAAGGACTCTCCTCCCCATAAGAATGACCTTGATGCAAGGAAAATATTTTAAAACTGATTGATTCTGATCTAAAGGTTGTTCTCTGTTATATCTTTGGCTGCCTTATTCCCCCAGGAAAGAACACATCAAGACAACCCTTGCTTTGATCAAAAATGACTCAACTTGATTGATCATCTTCAAACAAAAAAATGGGCCCTTTCCACTTAAGATGCAATGATGCCAATAACTGCTTTCTGCTAATTAAAAATACAGCATGGCTAGCAACATAAACATTTAGCAAAAAGTTGAAATCCTGATTAGGAAAAGGATGAAAAAAGGAGAAAGTTTTTTTTTTTTTTTAGGCAGAGTCTCACTCTATCGCCAGGCTGGAGTGCAGTGGCGCTATCCCAGCTCACTGCAACTTCCGTTTTCCTGTTTCAAGCAATTCTCCTGCCTCAGCCTCCCGAGTAGCTGGGAACACAGGCATGCACCACCAAGCCCGGCTAATTTTTGTATTTTTAGTAGAGATGAGGTTTCACCATGTTGGCCAGTACGGTCTCGATTTCTTGACCTCATGATCCGCCCACCTCGGCCTCCCAAAGTGCTGGGATCACAGGCGTGAGCCACGGCGCCCGACTGAAACTTGATTTTTTCTTTGAGCCAGAGTCTTACTCTGTCACCCAAGCTGGAGTGCAGTGGTACAGTCTTGGCTCACTGCAACCTCCGTGTCCTGGGTTCAAGCAATTCTCCTGCCTCAGCCTCCCGAAGAGCTAGAATTACAGGCACTCGCCACCATGCCCAGCTACTTTTTGTATTTTTAGTTGAGACAGGGTTTCACCATGTTGCCAGGCTGGTCTCAAACCCCTGACCTCAGGTGATCCACCTGCCTCAGCCTTCCAAAGTGCTGGGATTACAGGTGTGAGCCACTGCGCCCAGCCAAGGAAACATATTTTAAAAAGTAAAGGATGTACATAGGGTCTTTGCTGTTTAGAGATAAAATCAAGTGACAAACGCTTTTCAAAAGAGCAGTTGCTAAAAGTAGCTACTCAGAGACAATATGTAGCCTTAATAAGAGCATAGCCTCTAAAGCCAGATTGCCTGAATATGAATCTTTAATCCTGCATTTACTGGCCAGGCACAGTGGCTCACCATGGTAAGAAAAAAAGGAAAATGTAGTGTCATCTCATGCTAGATTTTATAATCATAATACATTCAAGGGAAGAAAAAAACTAAATTTGGAGTCTAAAAATAAATCAATGAAATTTGAAATCAATAAATAAACCTTTCTCCTTTCCACAGTACCTTTGATGAGTCGATACCACTGTTTGCAGACAAGGGCTGCAGTTTTGTGTTCCTGATACGGTGAAAGAAAGGACAGGATATACTCCAAAACCTCTTCCGGCAGCTCCAACATGGACCTATTATGTCTAGTCTCCTCAACCTCCAACGCAGGGTGGGGCTCCTCATCTTGCTCCATTGTCCCTTCCAGCACAGTTTCTTCTTGGTCCACAGCCATGAAACTGTCATCTTCACTGTCCGAGGAGCTGGCCATGACATTCCACTCAACAGCTGTAATAGGTAAACACAAGTATCAGTATTCCACTGTAAGAAGCTCAAAAACAATTCAGGCATGCACATCCAAGCTCTTCATAATTTCATTTCCACTCTCAGTGTAAAATCTGCTCTTCACTTTCCCATACCGGTTGTGAGCCACCCTAATTTGACAGCTACAGCTCAAATACCAAGCCCATCCCCAGAGGCCTCTGATTACATTTTTTTATCTTCACTGAAAATCATAATGGCAGCTAAGGTCTGGTATAACCATAAACCAGAAAACTCGTTCTCCAACAATTCCTCTAACTCAAAGATCTAACTAACAGACAGCAAGGGAAGAGCAACTAGCCTCGCTGGCCAAAAACAGTAATCTAAGATCTCAAACTCTGAAGGAAAAACTAACTCTGGGTCCTGCAAAGAGTAATAACATTCTGAGAATATGGGTTAAGAAATAAGTTTTTCGGCCGGACACGGTGGCTCACGCCTGTAATCCCAGCAGCGGGCTGGGTGCGGTGGCTCATGCCTGTAATCCCAGCACTTTGGGAGACTGAGGCAGATGGATCATGAGGTCAGGAGATCAAGACCATCCTGGCTAACACAGTGAAACCCCATCTCTACTTAAAAAAATACAAAAATATTAGCCGGCCATGAGGGCTTGCACCTACAGTCCCAGCTACTCAGGAGGATGAGGCAAGAGAATTACTTGAACCTGAGAGGTGGAGGTTGCAGTGAGCCGAGATCACGCCACAGAACTCCAGCCTGGGTGACAGAGAAAGACCCCATCTCAAAAAAAAAAAAAAAAACAAATTCCAGTTCTTTAGGAGGCTGAGCCGGTGGATCACCTGAGGTCAGGAGTTTGAGACCAGTCTGACCAACATGGAGAAACCCCATCTCTACTAAAAATACAAAATTAGCTGGACGTGGTGGCACATGCCTGTAATCCCAGCTACTTGGGAGGTTGAGGCAGGATAATTACTTGAATCCGGGAGGCGGAGGTTGTGGTGAGCCAAGATTGTACCATTGAACTCCAGCCTGGGCAACAAGAGCGAAAGTCTGTCTAAAAAAAAAAAAAAAAACAAAAAACAAAACAGAAATAATAGTTTTTCTAAATTTTTGCACCAGACAATTCACTTAACCCTTTTCCCATCCGCCCCAAGAATACTTCCCAGCAGTGCCTGCAACTGCGGTGTTTACCCCGAGATAACTTTGCCAAAAAAATCTCACTTTTATTATCATTTTCACATTGCTCTAGTATACTGAATTTAGAAACAAAAGACATCATTATACTTATAGCATTCTGGTTTTAGTAGTGGTTATTTCCATTTACACAATATAGTAAGTCGCGGTCAGGTGCAGTGGTTCACACTTGTAATCCCAGCACTTCGGGATTTCAAGGCAGACGATCACCTTAGTTCAGGAGTTTGAGACCAGCATGGCCAACATGGTGAAACCCTGTCTCTACTAAAAATATAAAAATTAGCCGGAAGCGGTGGCTCATGCCTGTAATCCCAGCACTTTGGGAGGCTGAGGTGGGCGGATCACCTGAGGTCAGGAGTTCGAGACCAGCCTGACCAATATGGTGAAATCCCATATTAAAAAAAAAAAAAAAATATATATATATATATATATATACACACATATATAAATAAATAAATTAGCCAGGTGTGGTGGCGCATGCCTGTAATCCCAGCTACTCAGGAGGCTGAGGCAGGAGAATCACTTGAACCTGGGAAACAGAGCTTGCAGTGAGCCAAGATCATACCACTGAACTCCAGCCTGGGCCACAGAGCAAGACTCTGTCTCCAAAGAAAAAAAAGATAGTAAATGTTCCAAGAATACGCTTCACTTGCTAAAATACCAAATACAAAGCAATATTTACAATAGAAAATATCATAAGAGATCCAGGCAGTAAAAACCTAGGAACAACATGAATGTCTATCAACAACAGAAGAGATAAATTGTGGTACATTCGCCATGAAATATTATAGAGCAAAGAACCACAGGTTACATACAAATAAATCTCTCAAACATAATGTTAACCAAAAGAAGACAGAAGGCTGGGCATGGTGACTCACGCCTGTAATCCCAACAATTTGGGAGGCCGAGGCAGGCAGATCACGTGAGGTCAGCAGTTCAAGACCAGCCTGATCAACATGGTGAAACCCCATCTCTACTAAAAAATATGAAAATTAAGCTCGGTGCAGTGGCTCACACCTGTAATCCCAGCATTTTGGGAGGCCAAGGTGGGAGGATCACTGGAGGTCAGGAGTTCAAGACCAGCCTGGCCAACAGGTGAAACTCCATCTCTACTACAAATGCAAAGATTAGCTGGGTGTGGCGGCATATGCCTATAGTCCCCAGGTACTAGGGAGGCTGAAGCAGGAGAATTGCTTGAACCCAGGAGGCAGAGGTTGTGGTGAGTCGAGATCACTCCACTGCACTCCAGCCTGAGCAACAGAGTGAGACCATCTCAAAAACCAAACAAAAAAACAAAAATTAGCTGGGCTTGGTGATGTATGTGCCTGTAATCCCTGTTACTTGGGAGGATAAGGCAAGAGAATCACTTGAACACGGAGGCAGAGGTTGCAGTTAGCCAAGACTGTGCCACTGCACTCCAGCCTAGACAATACAGAGACACACCATCTCAAAATCACAAACACACACACACACACACACACACACACACAAAGACAAAGGAATGGCCAGGCACACTGGCTGATGCCTGTAATCCCAACACTTTAGTAAGACAAAGCAGGAGGATCATTTGAGGTCAAGAATTTGAGACCAGCCTGGGCAACATAGTGAGACATCATCTCTACAAAAAAATAATTAACTTGTTGTGGTGGCACACATCTGTGGTCCCAACTGAGGCTGAGGCAGGAGGATCGCCTGAGCCCAAGAGTTTGAGGCTACAGGAAGCCAAGATCACACCACTGTACTCTAGACTGGGCAACAGAGTGAGACCTTGTCTCAAAATAAAAAAAAGAAGAAGAAGAATATGTACTATATGATTACAGTTATATCAAGTTCAAAAAGAGGTTAAATTAATTTATGCTGTTACAAGTAAGGCAACTGAGGTACTAGTGAAGTTCTGTTTCCTGATTGGGTACTGGTTACACAGATGTTTTCCGTTTGTAAAATATTTACCAAGCTGAATACTCAAGCACTTCTCTAAAGTTTGCCAAAATATTGGCTGGGCGCAGTGGCTCATGCCTGTAATCCCAGCACTTTGGGAGGCCGAGGCAGGCAGATCACCTGAGGTCAGGAGTTCCAGACCAGCTTGGCCAACATGGTTAAACCCCGCCTCTACTAAAAATACAAAAATGAGCCAGGTGTGGTGGCACGTGCCTGTAATCCCAGCTACTCGGGAAGCTGAGGCAGGAGAATCGCTTGAACCCAGGAAGCAGAGGTTGCAGTGAGCCGAGGTCATGACACAGTACTCCAGCCTGGGCGATGGAGAGAGACTCCATCATAAATAAATAAATAAAGTTTGCCAAAATAAGCCATTATCAGCAGTTACTTCTAGTGGGAATACTATTAATAATTTTCAAAATGTCTTCTTTGTGCTTATCTATATTCACTAAATTTTCTACAAAGAAAACATACAACTCAGAGGCAGGCATTCATTTACACTCCTATGACATTATATGCAAAGTCTGAGGTAAAACCAGTAAAATGAGGAAAATAGGGTGTTTTATGTATGAACTGTGTTGCAGGTTAGATTCTCCAGGAAGCAGATGCTAAACAGAAATCAGAATGAAAAAAATAGGAAGTAACTTCTGGAAAAAGTGCAGAAGCAGCAGGATTGGGTAGGAGGAGCCATCAGATCACAATGCAGGCCTGACAAAGCCTGTCCAACAGAGAGCCAGGGAGCAAAGACAGCCACTCAGGGGAATCTAGTACTGGACAGAAAGGGCAAGGCTCTTATATCACTGCTTCACTCAACCGCTAGCAGGAGGCCACTCTGAGAAGAGCATGACCTTGGCTCCAAAGCTGAGGCAGACCCTAAAGGAGCTAACAGCTTCAGCTAGCCTCCTTACAGATGGACAGTAAGTCCTTTTAAAGGGATAGTAGAGTTAGTTTTATTATTTTTAATACATTTATTCCCCTTCCTCCACAGACATCTACCCAGACCATTTACCATACCACCCCACTTTACAAATTTCCAGCATCCCCTCTAGCTCTGATGAAAGGGAGAATAATAGGGATCTTCTCTTCCCAGTTCTTCCCAGAGTTGGGAAAAGCTGGATTGAGAGGGCCAAAAAAAGAAGAAAAAAAAACGGAAGAGAAGAATAATCTCAAAATATACTTCGGGGCTTTGAGAAAGATCTGAAATGTTCCAAAAAGTAAAGGAGAGGGGACAGCAGAGAACAGAAACCTCCTACCTCATATCTACCACTGCAATAATTCATGTACTAATTATGTTTAACATCTTTTAAAACAGAAAGAATCACATTAAGGAAAATGAAAACATGAACTCATAAAATTGCTTCCAAGATGATTTATCTACCAAAGAAGCTGAAAGCTCATGATACTACAAATGCGTCTGAGCAAAGTGGCTACTAGAATCTTAGCGATAATCAGCAATTGATGGCTACTTGGAAGGAGTGGAGTGGCTTAAGTTGACCTCTTGGTGTGGGTGAAAGGCAGTGACAGTAGGAAGGGAGCAATTCCCTTCATTCCCCCAAAATACAGAAGACTATTATAATGGGTTTCCTGAAAACTGTATTAGAAAAACAATCCTAGATAGTTAGGCCACCTTCCATGCTTACGTGGGTAAGGTGTTTTTCAACATGATGGACTCGCTAGAGAGAGGGCTTTCGATCAACAGAGACTGCCATTTCCAGCCCCAATTCCTATCCTAAAACGTACAGTCACCAAGCACGGTGGCTCACGCCTGTAATCCCAGCACTTTGGGAGGCTGAAGAGAGTGGATCACCTGAGGTCAGGAGTTCAAGACCAGCTTGGCCAACATGATGAAACCCCATCTCTACTAAATGTATAAAATTAGCTGGGTGTGGTGGTGGGCAGAAACTGAGGTCAGGAGTTCGAGACCAGCCTGACCAACATGGAGAAACCCCGTCTCTACTAAAAATACAAAATTACTGGACGTGGTGGTACATGCCTGTAATCCCAGCTACTTGGGAGGCTGAAGCAGGAGAATCACTTGAATCCAAGAGGTGGAGGTTGCAGTGAGCCGAGATCACACCATTGCACTCCAGCCTAGAAAACAAGAGCAAACTCCAACTCAAAAAAATAAATAAATAAATAAAACCATGCCTTTTGTTACTGGAAAAAATATCACTTCCCATATTTCCTCCTACTCTTTCCTTTGTATATTATCATTTCCCACTGGCTAACTTCCCTGATTAACATAGATATAGATATAGAGATATAGATACAGATATAGATATAGATATATTTTTTTTTGAGATAGGGTCTCACTCTGTCGCCCAGGCTGAAGTGAAGTGGTGCTATCTTGGCTCACTGCAACCTCTGCCTCCCAAGTTGAAGTGATTCTCCCACCTCAGCCTCCCAAGTAACTGGTACCCACCACCATGCCAATTTTTTTTTTTCAGATGGGAGTCTCACTCTGTGGCCCAGGTTGGAGTGCAGTGCCATGATCAAATTTTTGTATTTTTTGGTAGAGACAGCGTTCCATCATATTGGCCAGGCTGGTCTCAAACTCCTGACCTCAAGTGATTTACTCACTTCAGCCTCCCAAAGTCCTGGGATTTCAGGCGTGAGCCACCATGTCTGGCCTCACTTTCTTATATTTTTAACCTCCACTCAGCTCTAAAATTCACCAAGGAAAAGAGCCCAAAGAAATGGATTCCTTGAGTTTGGCTGCATCGTTCACATTTGAATTAAACACAGCATTTCAAATATAGTTGCTCCCTTGCACAACATTTTGACAGACTATAAGAATAAGGTCTGTTGCAGAACAAAATGAATCAATGGAGGCTGCAAAAGGTTATTTACATTGCCATTTTTCCCAATCAGAATAAATTTGATTCAATAAAACAACTCACTCTCTTTCCAAATGGTCTTAAAATAAAATAGTAAGCCTATGGCCAAGCACAGTGGCTTGCGCTGTAATCCCAGCACTTTGGGAGGCCGAGGTGGGCGGATCACCTGAGGACAGGAGTTCAAGACTAGCCTGACCAACATGGAGAAACCCCTATCTCTACTAAAAATATAAAAATTAACTAGGCGTGGTGGTACATGCCCGTAACTCCAGCTACTACGGAGACTGAGGCAGGAGAATCGCTTAAACCCAGGAGGCTGTTAAACCTAGTAGGCAGAGGATGCGGTGAGCTGAGATCGCAAGACTGCACTCCAGACTGGGCAACAAGAGTGAAACTCTGTCTCAAAAAAAAAAAAAAAAAAAAAAATCAGCAAGCCTACATAGAGAGACTCATAATGCTATAATACAAAATGTTAAGCAATTTCTACCATTCAACTGTTACACCCTCCACAAAAACATCAAACCTCATACCTTTGAGGGCTTGTTTGCTAACTTGGCCCGGAGGCACAGATGCCAAGAAAGAACACAAGTGGATGAGCTCAGATGCAATTCCTCTGTAATTACATGCCCAACACCAATTTGCACAGCCCTTCTTTTTCACTTCCATGATTAGGTAATAAAATCATCACTCATATTCCCCCAAGGATATAGAGGCATTTTGAAACTCTGAGTTTTTGTTTTTATGCCAAAAGAAGCCCTACAGACTTTTCACACGTAAGTATACTAACTCAATGAACGTGGTTTTCATGAAATTATTTAAAAGAAGTCATTCTCACCTTTCACATTTGTGTTAGACCTTCTAAGTGTCCCTGATTGAGTGAATGTACTAGAATCTGAGCACCCTGAGGGCAGGACCATTGGCCTAGGCATTTTTGTCTTCCTAGCACTAGGCATTCAAATGAGTATAAGGTTTACTGACATGTCTAATCAGAACACCTCTGTGCCGAGCTCACGTGGTTTTTTTGGTTTTTCTTTTTTTTTTTAAGATAGGGTTTTGGGCCGGGCACAGTAGCTCACGCCTGTAATCCGAGCCCTTTGGGAGGCTGAGGTGGATGGATCACGAGGTCAGGAGTTCAAGACCAGCCTGGCCAACATGGTGAAACCCGTCTCTACTAAAAATACAAAAATTTCCTGGGCACGGTGGCGGGTGCCTGTTATCCCAGCTACTCGGGAGGCTGAGGCAGGAGAATTGCTTGAACCCAGGAGGCAGAGGTTGCAGTGAACCAAGATCACGCCATTGCACTCCAGCCTGGGAGACAGAGCAAGACTCCATCTCAAAAAAAAAAAAAAAAAAAAAAAAAGATACGGTTTTGATCTGTTGCCCAGGCTGGAGTGCAGTAGCATAATTATAGCTCACTGCAGTCTTGAACTCCTAGCTCAAGTGATCCTCCTGTCCCAATGTTCCAAAGTGCTGGGATTACAGGTATAAGTCACTATGCCCAGTCATTATTTTATAACAGAAATTCAGAAGGAGTAGAGATTAGGGAGGGACTGAAAAAGAAAAAGAAAAAGAAAAAGAAATTACATCATTAGGCCAGGCACAGTGGTTTACGCCTGTAATCCCAGCACTTTGGGAGGCTGAGGTGGGCGGATCACCTGAGGTCAGCAGTTCGAGACCAGCCCGACCAACATGGAGAAACCTCTTCTCTACTAAAAATACAAAAATTAGCCAGGCATGGTGACGAATACCTGTAATCCCAGCTACTTGGGAGGCAGAGGCAGGAAAATTGCTTAAACCCGGGAGGTGGAGGTTGTGGTAAGCCAAGATAGAGCCACTGCACTCCAGCCAGGGCAAAAAGAGCGAAACTCCATCTCAAAACAAAAAACACAAAACAGCATATGTTTTCTTTAATCTGTTTGTGAGGTAAATGATATTAATTTTTTCTTTTTTTTTGGAGACCCACTCTTGCTATGGGGCCCAGGCTGGAGTAAAGTGGCACAATCACAGCTCACTGTAGCCTTGACCTCCCAGGCTCAAGCAATCCTCTTGGCCTCCTGTGTGGCTTGGATTACAGGTGTGCACCAGCATACCTGGCTAATTTTTTTTATTTTTAGCAGAGACGAGGTCTTGCTATGTTGCCTAAGCTGGCCCCAATCCCTGGAGCTCAAGCAATCCTCCTGCCTTGGCCTCCCAAAATGCTGGGATTACAGGCATGAGCCACTATGCCCAGCCTTGATTTTCTAGTCAAAACAAGCTTGCATTCCTCAGATGAACTGAACTAGGCAATGATTATATATATATACATACATACACATTAAAAATCCCATGTCCATGTCTATTGGATATGTTTTTTACGATGCTAGATTTAGTTTGGTTTAGGATTTTTGCATCTATGTTCATAAGAAACATTGGCATATTACATTTTTTTTTTTTTTTGAGACAGGGTCTCACTCTGTCATCCAGGCTGGAGTACAATAGTGTGATACTGTCTCACGGCAACCTTTGCCTCCCAAGCTCAAGTGATCCTCCCACCTCAGGCTACTGAGTAGTTGAGACTACAGGCGCATGCCACTACACTTGGTTAATTTTTTGCAGAGACAGGATTTTGCCATATTGTCCAGGCTGGTCTCAAAATCCTGAGGTCAAGTGATCTGCCCGCCTCAGCCTCCCAAAGCACTGGGATTAGAGGCATGAGCCACCACATCCAGCCCTTTTGCTTTCTTGTATTGCCCTTCTCTGGTTTTGCAATCAAGTCATGCTATTTTCATAAAATGATTTGGGGACTATTCTTTTTTTTCCCCTATTTTCTAGAGGAGTTTATCTAAAACTGAAATTATCTTTTCCTCAAATATTTGGCAGAAATTGCTCATGAATCTATATTATATATATGCCTGGAGTTTTTGTGAGATGTATCTGTCCACTGATTCAATTTTTTTTTTTTTTTTTTTTTTTTGAGACGGATTCTTGCTCTGTCACCCAGGCTGGAGTGCAGTAGTGTGATCTCAGCTCACTGCAACCTCCGCCCTCCAGGGTTCAAGCAATTCTCCTGCCTCAGCCTCCCAAGTAGTTGGAATTACAGGCATGTGCCACCACACCCAGCTAATTTTTGTATTTTTAATAGAGACAGAGTTTCACCATGTTGGCCAGACTGGTCTCAAACCCCTGACCGCAGGTGATCCATCTGCCTCAGCCTCCCAGAGCAATTTCTTTATTGTTAACACAACTACTCGAGTTTTAAAATTTCTTTTTGAGGCCAGGTACAGTGGCGTTTGCCTGTAATCCTAGCACTTTGGGAGGCCAAGGCAAGTGGATCACTTGAGTTCAGGAGTTCAAGATCACCCTGGGCAACATGGTGAAACTCCATCTCTACACAAAACTCAAAAATTAGCAGGGCATGGTGGTGCACACTTCTAAGTCTCAGCTACTCAGGAGGCTGAACTGGGGGGATTACTTGAGCCCAAGAGGTGGAGGTTGCAGTGAGCCAAGGTCGAACCACTGTACTTTAGCCTATACAAACCCTGTCTCAAAAAAATAAAAAAATTTAAAAAAAGGAAGGAAGGAAAAAAAAAGTTTTAATTCTGATACGTGATTTTTTTTTCTAAGAATTATAAGTCATCTAAAACATATAAGCCAGAATCAACTATACCTTTCATTACTTGCATAATTTAAACAACTAAAAAAACATAGAGATGAGCCATACAAACGTCATCTAAGTAATGGCTAAAGGCTCTTAAACAAGATAGGTCTGCTCTAAAAACTTGCAATTTACTATGAATCATTTAATCTTTCCTAATCCCAAAAGGTGTCAGCCAGGAAGCCAGCTCACTTATACAGCACCATCTCTCTCTAGAATCCACCTCTTTTTTTTTTTTTTTTAATTTGAGACGAAGTCTCACTCTGTCACTCACTCACTCTGTCACTCCATGCTATTGGAGTACAGTAGCATGGTCTCAGTTCACAGCAACCTCCATCTCCCAGGTTCAAGCAATTCTCCTGCCTCATCCTCCGAGCAGCTGGGACTACAGGCATGTGACACCACACCCAGCTTATGTTTGTATTTTTAGTAGAGACAGGATCATATGTTGGCCAGGCTGGTCTGGAACTCCTGACTTCATGATCCACCTGCCTGGGCATCCCAAAGTGCTGGGATTACAGGCATGAGCCACCACACCCAGCTTCTATGACCCACTTCTAAACGTCACTTTAACTTCCTTTATTCCCCATTAGGCTGTACACTACTTGAGAGCAGAGACTAAGCCATTATTTATCTTTGTACATTTGACACATTAGTAGACACCTTATCAATATCATACGTTTTTGATGAATGAAGATCATAAAGTCTCTTACTGACGAGGGATGTTGATGACTCACTTCTGGTTGCAAACTATACTCTTGAGGTATTTAGTGTTGAAAGACTTCACTGAACCATACTTTCATATGGTCTTGCTTGTGACCAAAAGCACAAAGCCATCTGTAAGACAGTTCATCTTAGTTGGGAGCAGAACACAAAATGAATTTTTCTGGCCAGGTACGGTGGCTCATGCTTGTAATCCCAGCACTTTGGGAGGTCAAAGCGGGCAGATTACCTGAGGTCAGGAGTTCGAGACCAGCCTGACCAACATGAAGAAACCCCATCTCTACTAAAAATACAAAATTAGCCAGACATGGTGGTGCATGCCTGTAATCCCAGCTACTTGGGAGGCTGAGGCAGGAGAATCACTTGAATCCAGGAGGTAGAGGTGTGGTTCGCCGAGATTGCACCACTGTACTCCAGCCTGGTGGGAAACAAGAGCGAAACTCCATCTCAAAAAGAAAGAATTTTTCTAAAATAAAGTGAAAAGAAACAAAAGTTAATTTAAAAAAATTTTTCTTCATTGATGAATTTACTGAAATAAAAATAAATCTTAAGTGAAGGTATAATTATACCTTTATGTAAATCTGCAATACTGTCAGGAGCCCAGCTGAAAAACCAAAAAACAAAACAAAAATGCCAATTTTTAATCGTGATAAGCTCCACAAGAAAAACATTAAAAGGAGTTCAAAATTAGAAAGATAGATTCAGAGTTAAAGATAGAGCCTAAAGTATTTTGCCCAAACCATTCAATTTTTTTTTAATTTAAACTTTTTTTTAATGGTTCCAGTAACACAACAGACCTTCCAAAACTGTGAATGTAAATAGCAACTATATCAGAATGTAATAGCAAGGATTCCGTTGTGGTGGTTTTCCTTTGAAAGCACGGATTTTAAAAATGAATTTCTAACTCATGAGTCAAAGTTATACACATACAAGCATCCAAAAGAAAAAGTGAGGTGATAACTTAGCCTTGCTCAGCACCCTCGGTATATCTGCTACAAGTGACCAAGAGGGGCCTCATCTAGAGGAAATGCCCAGAATTTGGCCTGGGCGCTGATGGGCCCCATCTTCCCTTATTCCATTTGTGAGTCTCCCCCGAAGTGCCCAGTCTTCAGTCCAGCTCCAGCTTGGCCTGTCCTTTCATCCCCTCCTGCCTTCCAGCTTGGCTCTTTTTTTTTTTTTTTCTTGAGACGGAGTCTTGCTCTGTCCCCAGGCTAGAACGCAGTGGCGGCAGTCGCGGCTCACTGCAACCTCTGCCTCCAGGTTCAAGTGATCCTTCCGCCTCAGCCTCCCTAGTAGCTGGGTAGCTGGGACTACAGGCATGTGCCACCATGCCAGGCTCATTTTTGTATTTTTAGTAGAAACGGGGTTTCATCATGTTGGCCAGGATAGTCTCAACCTCTTGACCTCGTGATCCGCCCGCCTCGGCCTCCCAAAGTGCTGGGATTACAGGCGTAAGCCACCACGCCCGGCCTCCCATTCACTTCTTTAAAGCATTTTAAAAGCCAAGTAACACAGAAGAGTGAACATTCTAAGAGTAGAGCTGGATAAATTATTGCAAAGTAAACACAATCCCATTTACTTTAAGAATGGGAAAGCTGTTTTTTTTGTTTAAGATGGAGTCTCGGCCAGGCGTGGTGGCTCACGCGCACTTTGGAGGCCAAGGCGGGCGGATCACCTGAGGTTGGGAGCTCAAGACCAGCCTGACCAATATGGTGAAACCCCGTCTTAAAAAAAAAAAAAAAAAAAAAGATGAAGTCTCACTGTCCCAGGCTGGAGTGCAATGGCGTGATCGCGGCTCGCTGCAAGCTCCGCCTCCTGGGTTCTAGCGATTCTCTCACATCTCCTACCGAGTAGCTGGGACTACAGGCATGCACCACCATACCTGGCTGATTTTTGTATTTTTAGTACAAAAATACAAAATGTATTAGCATACACTCATTCTAGCTTAAAGGGCCTAGAAGTAATAAGCATACCTACCACCCAGATGTTATTGTTGTTTTTTTTTAAGATGGAGTTTCACTCTTGTTGCCCAGGCTGGAGTGCTATGGTGCGATCTCGGCTCACAGCAACTTCCGCCTCCCGGATTCAAGTGATTGCCCTGCCTCAGCTTCAGAGTAGCTGGGATCACAGGAATGCACCACCATGCCCGACTAATTTTGTATTTTTAGTAGAGACGGGGTTTCTCCATGTTGGTCAGGCTGGTCTCGCACTGGTGATCCACCCTCCTTGGCCTCCCAAAGTGCTAGGATTACAGGCGTAAACCACAGTGACCGGCCATCCAGATGTTTTTAATACCATTCTCCAATAAAAGAAACCAGAGATTCTTGGCGAAATGGTAGAATCTAGGAGTAGGACAGGAAATACATAAGATGAGCCTGGAGAATCCAGTACTGCCACAAAGTAAGGAAGTGCTCCAAAAACAAAACAAAAGAAATTGATGGTTTTATGTAAAAGGAGCAAAGGAGACAGATGAAGGAGCTCTTGATAGTCAAAACTGAAACAACTGGACCATAAAATAAATTGGTATTGGACTAAAACCCAAAATACAGGCCAGGCGCAGTGGCTCATGCCTGTAATCCTCGCACTTTGGGAGGCCAAGGTGGGTGGATTGCCTGAGCTCAGGAGTTCAAGACCGCCTGGGCAACAGGATGAAACCCCATCTCTTCTAAAATACAAAAAATTAACTGGGCATGGTGGTGTGCACCTGTAGTCCCAGCTACTCAGAAAGGCTGAGGTAGGAGAACTGCTAGAACCCGAGAGGCAGAGGTTACAGTGAGATCGTGCCACTGCACTCCAGCCTGGGTGACAGAGCGAGACTCCATCTTTAAAAAATAATAAAAAATTTTAAAAACCCAAAGTATGAAATGAATATCTACAAATTCATACTGATATAACTAAAAAAGAAAAAATAAAGGCCAAGCACGGTGACTCATGCCCTTTCAGCACTTTGGGATGCCGAGGCAGGTGGATCATGAGGTCAGGAGTTTGAGACCAGTTCAGCCAACATGGTGAAACCCCGGTTCCTACTAAAAATACAAAAAATTAGCTGGGCATGGTGATGCGCACCTGTAAGCCCAGCTACTCGGGAGGCTGAGGCAGGAGAATCGCTTGAACCAAGGAGGCAGAGGTTGGAGTGAGCCGAGATCTCGATATTGCACTCCAGCCTGGATGACAGAGCAAGAGTATGTCTGCGGGGTGGGGAATAAGAAGGGAATCTCCCCTGCAGATTTCCAAGTAATTCATGTATGTACATTTTCCTCTCACCTCCAGTAGTAGAGCATAATTTTCCCTACCTTCCTAACTTGTCTCCACTAGGTGAAGTTATTAAAAAATTCAAAATAGGCAGGGTGCAGGGGCTCATGCCTGTAATCCCGGCACTTTGAGAAGCCAAGGTGGGAGGATCACTTGAGCCCAGGAGTTCAAGACCAGCCACAGCAACACAGAGTAGGCCCCGTCTCTACAAAAAAAAAAAATTGTAATTAGCTGCATGTGATGGCATGCACCTGTGGTCCCAGCTACTTGGGGGGTCTGGGTGGAAGGATGGCTTGAGTCCAAGAGATGGAGGCTGTAGCGAGCTATGATCTTACCACTAAACTCCAGCCTGTGTGACAAAGATCGTGTCCCCCTCAAAAATTAATTTAATTAAAAAATAAAAACCAGCACATACTTTTTAGCAAAAGGCATCCAAGACCATCTAACTTGGAAATCATATGACATTTCCAACTGTTATATGAATTCTAAGTTGTGTTCCCACATTTATTCCTTTGCTTCTGCACATCTAGAACTATATTCTGTTAATCCAATTCGCTACCTTAATAATGAGGATGGGCCAGGTGACTCATGCCTATAATCCCAACACTTTGGTAAGCCGAGGCAAATAGATCACCTGAGGTCAGGAGTTCAAGACCAGCCTGGCCAACATGGTGAAACCTTGTCTCTACTAAAAATACAAAAATTAGCCCAGCATGGTAGTGGGCCTCTATAATCCCAGCTACTCTGGAGGCTGAGGCAGGAAAATCGCTTGAACCAGGGAGGTGGAGGTTTCAGTAAGCCAAGATTGTACTACTGCACTCCAGCCTGAGCAACAGAGCAAGACTCGGTTTCAAAAAAAAAAAAAAAAGGCCGGGTGCCGTGGCTCAAGCCTGTAATCCCAGCACTTTGGGAGGCAGAGGTGGGTATATCAGGAGGTCATGAGATCAAGACCATCCTGGCCAACATGGTGAAACCCCGTCTCTACTAAAAATACAAAAAAATTAGCTGGGCGTGGTGGTGTGCCCCTGTAATCCCAGCTACCCAGGAGGCTGAGGCAGGAGAACTGTTTGAACCTGGGAGGCAGAGGTTGCAGTGAGCCGAGATCACGCCACTGCACTCCAGCCTGGAGCCTGGCGACAGAGCAAGACTCTGTCTCAAAAAAAAGGCCAGGCACCATGGCTCACGCCTGTAATCCCAGCACTTTGGGAGGCAGAGGCGGGTGGATCACCTGAGGTCAGGTGTTCGAGACCAGCATGGTCAACATGGTAAAACCCCGTCTCCACTAAAAATACAAAAATTAGCTGGGCGTGGTGGCAGGCACCTATAATCCCAGCTACTTGGGAGGCCGATGCAGGAGAATCGCTTGAACCTGGGAGGCAGAGGGCGCAGTGAGCCAAGATCTCGCCATTGCACTCCAACCTGGAGGACTTTGTCTCAAAAAAAAAAAAAAAAAAAATTAAGTAAATCACAAAATCTTTGCTTACATACTGTTCTTTCCTTTAGCCGGGAATTCTTAATATATATTTAGTTTCTGTGTAAATGAAAAAATCAAACTAGGGACAGTAGAAGAGTTTTTTGTACATCAATATTAAAAAAAACGAGGCCTCAATTAACCCCCCACAAGATTTTCCTAAAGCCCAGTTTTGATCACATTATTAAGCAAACTCTTAACATTTTATATTCATTTCTTTTGGGAATTTTCTTGAAATGAAAAGTACTAATGAGGAACTCTCATTATCCTGATATAGATTTAATATCTGTGTCCCCGTGGAATTCAAATGTTCAATCCTTAACCCTCAATGTGGTGGTACTTGGAGATTGGGGTCTTTCGGAGGTAATCAGGCTAAGATGAGGTTATGAGGATGAGGCCCTCTTGATGGGATTAGTGCCCTCATAAGAACAGACACCAGAGAACATGCTCAAACATGCACTCTCTTGCTCTCTCTCCCACAGTGCCTGTGAAGAGGTCACGTGAGCACACAGGGAGATGGCAGTTGCCCACCAACCAGAAAAAGAATCCTCAAAATGAATTCTGTGTTGCCAGCAACTTGCTATCGGACTTCTCAATCTCTAGAAAGGTAAGAAACAAATTTCTGTTGTTTAAGCCACCTAGGTTTTGGTATTTTGTTACAAACTAAGACACCTTCCTTCCAAACACCCCATAAAGGAAATGAAAACATAAATACACAGGAAGTAAGCTGCAATGGACTTATAGCAAAATACATCAACTAATAGTTTAAAGAATTTAGAAAAAGTATACAGTATCAGTTGCTGGTTATATCTCATTAACTTTAATAGTCACTTCTGGGCCAGGTGCAGTGGCTCACACCTGTAATCCCTGCACTTTGGGAGGTCGAGGTGGGTGGATCATGATGTCAGGAGTTCAAGACCACCCTGACCACCAATATGGTGAAACCCCATCTCTACTAAACATACAAAAATTAGCCGGGCATGGTGGTGCAAGCCTGTAGTACCAGCTACTCAGGAGGCTGAGGCAGCAGACTCACTTGAGCCCGGGAGGTGGAGGTTGCAGTGAGCCGAGATCATGCCACTGTACTCCAGCCTGGGTGACAAAGCGAGACTTCATCTCAAAAAAACAAAACCAAACAAAGCAAAAGTCACTTCTGATATAGCATATTTTTTGTTGATTCTGGGATAACAGATTCAGGACGGGGAAAAACAAGTGAAATAAAAATGTAATCCCCTCTTTGCCACCGTCAATAAATTGAATCACATACACTGAGAGCTTTGCTTGCACTTAAAAATAATAGATTTATAGGTTAAAATTTTTAAATTTCTCCAACACAGCAGGAAGGCACATTGTTATTGTTACGATTACTATAAGTGAATGAAGGAAGATTAACTGTACCTATTACTCCCTCAAAAAAAGAATGCTTATGGAATTCATGAAAAGATTTAACAGATGACATTGCTATATTGTGATTTAGTAAGCAAATAAAGTTATCCTCCTGGACCCGGAAAATAAATCTTATTTGGTTTAACTATTCCTATCAACAATCTTTCAACTAATAAATTTCTTTTTTTATTTATTTTTTTGAGATGGAGTTTCTCATTCTGTTGCCCAGGCTAGAGTGCAGTGGCACAACCTCCACTCACTGCAACCTCCATCTCCCCGGGGTTCAAGTGATTCCCCTGCCTCTGCTGAGTAGCTGGGATTACAAAAATGTGCCACCATGCCCAGCTAATTTTTGCATTTTTAGTAGAGATGGGGTTTCACTATGTTGGCCAGACAAGTCTTGAACTCCCAACCTAAAGTGATCTGCCCACCTCGGCCTCCCAAAGTGCTGGGATAATAGGTGTGAGCCACTGCGCCTGGCCTTGACTAATTTTTGTGATAAAATGAATAAAATTATCAGGCAATAGTGACCAAAGCACGCCATGAATTTAACAATGAGAACATTAATGGCTTTTCCCAACAATTCAGCCACCTGAAATACTTGTTTGTGAAATATCTTAAACTCCTTTCTCATTTCTGGTCTCTGCTCTTGCTGGCCATCCCCTCTTGCTTGCCAGCAGGACAAATTCCTACTCTGCTATGTAAGAGTTACCTTTTCTTGAGGTTCTCCTATCCGCTCCAGCCAATTAAATATTCCCCTGACCTTCTATTCATTTCGTACAGTATCTTCATTGTCTCAAAGTTATATAAATATTTGTTGAGTGAGGTGGCCTGCAAGATCTAAGCCAACATTAGATAAATAACACAGATAGTTTCTACTTTTCATCACTTCATAAATTACAATTTTGCTTATTAACCACTTCCCTAATTAAAACCCACATTAAGAGCCAGGAGCAGTGGCTCATGCCTATAATCACAGCAACTCAGGAGACTGACACCAGAGTATCACTTGAGGCAAGGAGTTTGAGACCAGCCTGGGCAAAATAGTGAGACCCCATCTCCAAGAAGAAGAAAAAGATCCAGGTATGGTGGTATGTACCTGTAGTCTCAGCTACGTGGGAGGCTGATGTGGGAAGATCACTTGATGATTCTGCCACTGCACTCTAGCCTGGGTGACAGTGACACTTCTTAAAAAAAAAAATTTAGCACCAAGGGTCGCTAAAAAAAAAAAAAAGAAAAGAAATTTTTCTAATTTTAGCATTTAAATTTATAAAAAAAAAAAAAAAAGAAAAAAAAACAATTAATTAGGCTGGGAGCAGTGGCTCACGCCTATAATCCTAGCACTTTGGGAGGCCGAGGCGGGTGGATCACGAGGTCAAGAGATTGAGACCATTCTGGTCAACATGGTGAAACCCCGTCTCTACCAAAAATACAAAAAAATTAGCTGGGCATGGTGGCGCACGCCTGTAGTCCCAGCTACTTGGGAGGCTGAGGCAGGAGAATTGCTTGAACCCAGGAAACGGAGGTTGCGGTGAGCCAAGATCACACCATTGCACTCTGGCCTGGATAACAAGAGTGAAACTCCGTCTCAAAAAAAAAAAAATTAATTAAAATATAAAAACATGAAACTCACATTTTACTTCTCATTGTTATGGTTTCCAAAAAAGTCAAGACAAGGCAACAGCACAAAAGCAATCAAGATGCAAAAATGCACAGCCACAAGTTTGCTTTAAGGAAAATATGCCTTAAGATGTGGTGTCCAGAAATGTGAAAATTGCCAATACCATGTCTTTTTACGTGTGTTGAATCATACTGTATTTCAGATGGGTAGTGTTATGGCTGAAAATTATTAACACTAGTTCAAATTTAAGAGCCATCCTTTTTTTTTTTCTTTTTTGAGACGGAGTTTCGCTCGTTACCCAGGCTGGAGTGCAATGGCGCGATCTCGGCTCATGCAACCTCTGCCTCTTGGGTTCAAGCAATTCTCCTACCTCAGCCTCCGGAGTAGCTGGGACTACAGACACGCGCCACCATGCCCAGCTAATTTTTGTATTTTTATTAGAGACAGGGTTTCACCTTGTTGACCAGGATGGTCTCGATTTCTTGACCTCCTGATCCACCCGCCTCAGCCTCCCAAAGTGCTGGGATTATAGGCGTGAGCCACCGCGCCCGGCCAAAAGCCATCCTTTAAAGGGATGGAATCCAGAAAACTAATTTCCATCTCTGACCTTCCTTAAATTTGCTATGATCTCAGGAAAATTGATTTTGCATACTGTATCAACTGTATGGTTAAAAATAATAATCCACCAGAAACTTCAAAAGGCTATATTCTGTACCATTTCTACAAAAATAAGTGACAACTGTGCAGAATACAAATGTATTCAAAGATAGCTTATAACGTGAAATTCAGCTACCAGACAGAAATATGGGGAAGGTAAAAATGTTCAAGACTGATTCTACAGATAAGACTAATGCCCTGAGAACACCTCCCTGGCACTTGGAGCAAAAGGCCAATGATATGGTCTATTCTAAACAGTCTACTTTTCAGTAATCTTTAAAATAACCCACAACTAAGAACTTAATATAATTTCACTGCTCCAAGTTTACTATTCTGTATCAATTTACAAACTAAAATTAAACTGACATACACTTAACAGAATTCCCAAAAACACAATAACATTGTCATACAAAAGAAAGTTAAGACTTAGGTTGTTACAAGTTATCTAGTTCTCTGTTACTTCCTTAACGCTGCAAACTACAAATCAGAACCCCATCAGGAGAAATGCTAAATAAAGAGTACATGAAGATGACTCATACAGGCAAACAGGTATGCAAAACATCCAAAGTTCTCTTATTCTTAGACACTGAAATTCCTTAAAGCAAATACAAATTAAATGGAGTTCTAGGAGGGTAAACAGTGATCCTAAGACAGTACTGGGAAGAAAAAACTACTTTAAGAAATAATGAGGCTGGGTGCAGTGGCTCACGTCTGTAATCCTAACACTTTGGGAGGCCGAGGCAGGCGGATCACCTGAGGTTGGGAGTTCAAGACCAACCTGATCAACATAGAGAAATCCCGTCTCTACTAAAAAAAAACACACAAAATTAGCCTGGAGTGGTGGCACATGCCTGTAACCCCAGCTACTTGGGAGGCTAAGGCAGGAGAATCACTTGAACGCAGGAGGCGGAGATTGCGGTGTGCTGAGATCGCACCATTGCTCTCTAGCCTGGGCAAAAAGAGTGAAACTCCGTCTCAAAAATAATAATAATAATAATAATGGTCAAGCGCAGTGGTTCACACCTGTAATCCCAGCACTGTGGGAAGCCAAGGCGGGCAAATAGCTTGAGCCCAGGAGTTCAACAAAACCTTGTCTGTACAAAAAAGAAAAAATTAGCCAGGCTTGGTGGCTCTGTCTCAGAAAGAGAGAGAAGAAGATAAAATTACCAACACAGTGCCTTGTGTCTGCAATCCCAACGACTCAGAAGTCTGAGGTGGGAGGATTATTTGAGGCCAGGAGTCCAAGCCCAGCTGCAGCAACATGGTGATCCTTCTGATCCTTCTGCCTCAACCTCCCAAGAAGCTGGGACTCCAGGTGCACACCACCAAGCCCAACTAATTTTTTTTTTTTTAATAGAGCCAGGGTTTTGCCACATTGCCCAGGCTGGTCTCTGACTCCTGGGCTCAAGTGATCCTCCTGTCCTGGTCTCCCAAAGTGCTAGAATTACAGGTGTGAGCTACTGTGCCCGCAGCCTGTATCACTTCTCATCTGCCCCAATAGAGAAAATTAGCTGGTTTCCCACCTCCTTCTTTCTTCCCTCTTCAATCTAGTCTTTATTTTGCTGTAGAATTGAACTTCATGATGCAAATATGGATCAAAAACTTTTGACTGTTCTAATGCCTATTCTTTTTATTTTGAGATGGAGTTTCATTCTTGATGCCTAGGCTACAGTGCAATGGCACAATCTCAGCTCATAACCACCTCCACCTCCCAGGTTCAAGTGATTCTGCTGCCTCAGCCTCCACAGTAGCTAGGATTACATGCGTGCGCCACCACGTCCAGCTAATTACGTATCTGTAGTAGAACCAGGGTTTCTCCATGTTGGTCAAGCTGATCTCAAACTCCCAACCTCAGGTGATCCACCCAACTCAGCCTCCCAAAGTGCTGAGATTATAGGCATGAGCAACCACGCCGTCTCTAATAACCTATTCTTTAAAATTCAAAGTGTTTGTTTTCGTTTCTGTTTTGAGACAGAGTTTCGCTCTTGTTGCCCACGCTGGAGTGCAATGGCGCAATCTTGCCTCACGGCAACCTCTGCCTCCTGGGTTCAAGCGATTCTCTTGCCTCAGTCTTCCAAGCAGCTGGGATTACAGGTGCCCACACCTGGCTAATTTTTTGTATTTTTAGTAGAGAAGGGGTTTCTCCATGTTGGTCGGGCTGGTCTTGAACTCCCGACCTCAGGTGATCCACCTGCCTCAGCCTCCCAAAGGGCTGGAATTAAAGGTATGAGCCACTGCACCTGGCACAAACAAGGTCTTTCATGTAACATTTCTTACTGAATTTTTTATATTGTAATAATATGCAAAATTTGCCATTGTAATCCTTAAGTGTACAAAACTATCAAATTTATCCATCTCCAGAACTTTTTCATCATCCCAAACTGAAACACCATACCCATTAAACATGAATTATCCATTTCCCAGCCCTAGCTCACCACCATTCTACTTTCTGACCCTGTAAATTTGATTACTCTAGGTACTTATGTAAGTGGAAACATACACTATTTGTCCTTTATGTCTTAGTGCATATAATGTTTTTAAGGTTCATCCATGTTGTTTTATATATATATATATATATATATATATATATATATCAGAATTTCCTTCCTTTTAAACATACCACACTTTATTACTCATTCATCTATCAATGGACATTTGGGTTGTTTCTGACTTTGACTATTATGAATATGCTACTGTGAACATTGATACAGAAATATGTGCTTGAGTTCCTGCTTTCAATTCTTTGTATATAACCTAGAAGAAAAATTGCTGAATCATATGGTAATTCTGGTTTAATTCCTTGAAAAACTGTCTTCCATAGCTACCTTTTTTTTTTTTTTTTTGAGGGTCTCACTCTGTTGCTCTGGGTGCAGCGCAGTGGCACGATCTCAGCTCACTGCGACCTCCACTTACTGGGCTCAAGTGATCCTACCACCTTAGCCTTCCAAGTGGCTGGAACTATAGGCATGGGCCACCACACCTGGCTAATTTTTGTATTTTCTGAAGAGACAGGATTTCATCAGGTTGTCCAGGCTGGGACCTCCTGGCCTCAAGAAACATGCCCACCTCAGCCTCCCAAACTGCTGGGAATACAAGAATGAGCCACTGTGACCGCCTGACACAGCTAGCATTTCAAAGTCACCCAGTGGCTTATACCTGTAATCGCAGCACTCTGGAAGACGAAGGCAAGATAATTGTCTGAGGCCAGTTGTTCAAGATCAGCCTGAAAAACAGAGCAAGACCCTGTCTCACAAAAATAAATAAATAAAATCACCACAATTAGGTTTAATGTCACTTTTTTTTTTTTAAAGATGGAGTCTCACTCTGTCACCCAGGCTGGAGTGCAGTGGTGTAATCTTGGTTCACTGAGACCTCTGCCTCCTGGGTTCAAGCGATTCTCCTGCCTCAGCCTCCCGAGTAGCTGGGATTACGGCGCCCGCCACCATGCCCAGATAATTTTTGTGTTTTTAGTAGAGATGGGGTTTCACAATGTTGACCAAGCTGGTTTTGAACTCTTGACCTCAGGTGATCTGCTTGCCTCAGCCTCCCAAAGTGCTAGGTTTACAGGCGTGAGCCACTACACCCGGCCTCCTCTCACGTTTGTGTGCCTCTCCTCACTCTGGTCTATTCCTCTCTCCTTCAGCCAAATAATCGTAATATTCTCTCTTCCCACCTCTATGATCCTTTGCTCATGTAGTCTAGCTCTGTTGCCCAGGCTGGAGAGCAGTGGCGCAATCTTGGCTCATTGCAACCTCTGCTTCCTGGGTTAAAGGAATTCTCTTGCCTCAGCCTCCTGAGTAGCTGGGATTACAGGCACCCACGACCATGCCTGGCTAATTTTTGCATTTTTAACACAAAGCAGTTTTACCATGTCGGTCAGGCTGGTCTCCAACTCCTGACATCAAGTAATCCACCCACCTCGGCCTCCCAAAGTGCTGGGATTACAGGCATGAGGCACCATGCCTAGCTGTGCCAAGATTTAATTTGGACATATTCATAGAAGAAGGATGTCTGGGCTGGCCATGGTGGCTCATGCCTGTAATCCCAGCACTTTGGGAGGCCAAGGTGTGTGGATTACCTGAGGTCAGGAGTTCAAGACCAGCCTGGCCAACATGGTGAAACACCATCTCTACTAAAAAATACAAAAAACAGCTGGGCATGGTGGCAAGTGCCTGTAATTCCAGTTACTTGGGAGGCTGAGGCAGGAAAATCACTTGAACCCAGGAGGCAGAGGTTGCAGTGAGCCGAGATCGTGCCTCTGCACTCCAGCCTGGATGACAAGAAATTCTGGCTTAAAAGCTGGGTGCAGTGGCTAACACCTGTAATCCCAGTTTTTGGGAAGCTGAGCCAGGCATATCACCTGATGTCGGGATTTTGAGACCAGTCTGACCAACATGGAGAAACCCCATCTCTACTAAAAATACAAAATTAGCCAGGTGTGGTGGCACATGCCTGTAATCCCAGCTATAAGGGAGGCTGAGGCAGGAGAATTGCTTGAACCTGGGAGGCGGAGGTTGCAATGAGCTGAGATTGCACCATTGCACTCCAGCTTGGGCCACAAGAGTAAAACTACGTCTCAAAATAAAATAAATAAATAAATTACAAGGCCAGGTGTGGTGACTCACACCTCTAATCCCAGCACTTTGGGAGGCTGAGGCAGGCGGATTGCTTGAGGCCAGGAGTTCAAGACGAGCCTAGCCAGCATAGTAAAACCTCATCTCTACTAAAAATGCAAATATTACCCAGGCATGGTGATGTGTGCCTATAATCCCAGCTAATGGAGAAACTGAGGCAGAAGAATCACTTGAACTCTGGAGGCAGAGGTTGCAGTGAGCTGAGATCATGTCACTGTACTCTACCCTGGTTGACAGAGCGAGACTCTGCTTCAGAAAAATAAATAAATAAATAAATAAATAAACTCACAATTTGTAATATTTAGAATCAAAGTACTGAGTGGTTTACATATTACATTTACCTTTATGTAAGGAAAAATAAACAAGCTTCATATAAATGGGTATTTTCCAAAGATTACTAAACATTAAGGTTTAATACAATAGCTAAAGTTGTTCACAACTTGTCAGACTTTTTTAAGCTTCACTACTTTAAAGTCGACCCAACAGGCCGGGCACCGTGGCTCACACCTGTAATCCCAGCACTTTGGGAGGCCGAGGCAGGCAGATCACCTGAGGTCGGGAGTTCAAAACCAGTCTGACCAACATGGAGAAACCCCGTCTCTACTAAAAATGCAAAATTATCTGGGTGTGGTGGTGCATGCCTGTAATCCCAGCTACTCAGGAAGCTGAGGCAGGAGACTTGCTTGAATCTGGGAGGCGGAAGTTGCGGTGAGCTGAGATCGTGCCATTGCACTCCAGCCTAGGCAACAAGAGTGAAACTTCATCTCAAAAATTGAAAAAAACAATAAAGTCTACATAACAAATTGATACATCTGTAATATTCAGCAAAAGAAGACAACAAAAGACTATATTAAGTCTGGCCCCATTTATGTAAAGTTAATAAACAGGCAAAAAAAGAAAGAAAATCTCAAACTGTTGTTTAGTGACAAATACATAGATGGTAAAATGATCCAGAAAAGCAAAGAAATTATTAAAAAAGTAAGAACAGTGGTTACTTCTAAGAGACATACAAATGGTTGTGATCAGAGCAGCACATTGGAAGTGCCTCTGGGGCGCCGGCAACATTCTATTTCTTTTTTTTCTTTTCTTTTTCTTTTCTTTTTCTTTTTTTTTTTTTTGAGACACAGTCTTGCTCTATTGCCCAGGCTAGAGTACAGTGGCACAATGTCACCTCACTGCAACCGTTGCCTCCTGGGTTCAGGAGATTCTTGTGCCTCAGCTTCCCAAGTAGCTGGGATTACAGGCTTATGCCACCACACCTGGCTAATTTTTTTTTGTAGAGATGGGGTTTCACCATGTTGGCCAGGCTGGTACCGAACTCCTGACCTTGGGTGATGCTCCTGTCTCGGCCTCTCAAAGTCCTGGGATTACAGCCGTGAACCACCACATCCAGCCTATGTCTTGACTGGATAGTGGTTACACAAGTATTTGCTTCTTATAATTTTTTTTTTTTTTTGAGACAGGTTCTCAGTCTGTCACCCAAGCTGGAGAGCAAGTAGTACAATCATGGCTCACTGCAGCCTCAACCTCCTGGGCTCAAGTAATTCTCCCATCTCAGCCCTCCAAGTAGCTGGGACTACAGGTGTGCACCACCACAACTGGCTACTTTTTTCTATGATGTGGTTTCACCATGTTGGCCAGGCTGGTCTCAAACTCCTGAGCTCAAGTGATCTCCCTACCTCAGCCTCCCAAAGTGCTGGGATTACAGGTATGAGTCACTGCACCTGACCATAATTATTCTTTAAATGCATATGTTTTATGCACTTTTCTGTATTTCTCAAAATATAAAGAAATCTAGCTAAACCTAACTTCTAATATTATTTAATAATACATAGGCTGGACACAGTGGCTGACACCTGTAATCCCAACACTTTGGGAGGTGAAGGTAGGCGTATCACCTGAGGTCAGGAGTTAGAGACCAGCCTGACCAACATGGAGAAACTCCATCTCTACTAAAAACACAAAATTAGCCAGGCATGGTGGCGCATGCCTTTAATCACAGCAACTTGGGAGGCTGAGGCAGGAGAATCACTTGAACCCAGAAGGCAGAGGCTGCAGTGAGCCCAGATTGCGCCACAGCACTCCCACCTGGGCAACAAGAGTGAAACTCTGTCTCGAAAATAATTAATACATATAGACATTTCTGCAACTGGACTGTATTTCCAAACACATGAACACATATTTTATCTAAAATAGTTTCAGCTAAGAGTGCACAGCAAAAACAACAGTCCAAAGATAAAAGAACAACCAAATCATTAGGTCCTCAGAGGAAAAGGAGAAAATCTCATCGAAAATCTCCTAAGGTTCCAATGCTTCTCAAACTATAGATTCAAATTCAGTAAGCCTTGGGTGGAACTTGACACTGCATCTCACCTTGATGATACCAGTACTGCCAGTTTGTGGACATGAGTATCAAGGTCTTAAGTAACCATTAAAATGCAGGTGATAAAATGATAAAAAATAAAAAGACAAAAAAAAAAAAAGAAATAAAATGCAGGTGGTGTCAAGATTAGACAAGAAAATGGAATCAACAAGTATTAAGAGTATGTGCCAGGTGCCTTATCTCATAAATCTTTACCTCAACTCAATGAGGAACACATTATCAGTCCTGTTTTATGTGAGGATAATTGAGGCTCAGATAAATTAACTTGCCCATGATTACACAGAATCAGATTTTGAACCCAGTCATATGACTCCATTTTTTTTTTAAGAGATAGTATAGGCCAGGTGCAGTGGTTCACACCTGTAATCCCACCACTTTGGGAGGCCCAGGAGGGCAGAACACGAGGTCAAGAGATCGAGATCATCCTGGCAGACATGCTGAAACCCCGTCTCTACTAAAAATACAAAATTTAGCTGAACATTGTGGCATGTGCCTGTAGTCCCAGGTACTCGGGAGGCTGAGGAAGGAGAATGGCTTGAACCCTGGGAGGCAGAGGTTGCAGTGAGCTGAGATCGAGCCATTGCACTCCAGCCTGGCAACAGAGCAAGACTCTGTCTCAAAAAAAAGAAAAAAAAAAAAAGAAAGAAAAAGAGAAATAGTATAAATCAGTCATTGAAATTAATTTCAAACCATCCTCAAAAGAATAATAGGCCAGGCCAGGCACCATGGCTCACACCTATAATCCTAGCACTTTGGGAGGCCAAGGTGGTTGGATCACCTGAGGTCAGGAGTTCAAGACCAGCCTGACCAACATGGCGAAACACCGTAGCTACTAAAAATACAAAAATTAGCCAGGCATGGTGGCAGGCACCTGTAATTTCAGCTACTCGGGAGGCTGAGGCAGGAGAATCGCTTGAACCCAGGAGGCAGAGGTTTCAGTGAGTGAAGATCACACCACTGACCACTGTACTCCAGCCTGGGTGAAAGAGTGAGACTCTGTCTCAAAAAAAAAAAAAAAAAAAAAGAATAATAGGCCAGACGCAGTGGCTCACACCTGTAGTCTCAGCACTTTGGGAGGCCAAGGAGGAAGGGCTGCTTGAGCACTGAGGTTGAGGCTGCAGTGAGCCTCTGCACTCCAGCCAGAGCATGGCTCTATCTCAAAAAAATAATAATAATAATATGTAAACAAACAAAAAAATAGCTGGGCATGGTAGCACATACCTGTAATCCCAGCTACTCGGGAGGTGAGGCAGGAAAATCACTTGAACCTGGGAAGTAGAGGTTGCAGTGAGATGAGATCACGCCATTGCACTCCAGCCTGGGCAACAAGAGCAAAACTCCGTCTCACAAAAACAATATGTTGCATAATATTGTGTCTTGCATACAGGCTTTCATTTTAGTCTATTAGCTCTTTCTTCAAAATGTCCCTCCTTTTATTGTTATTCCCCTGCTATGATGCTGGTCATTTTCATCTACACTTGAACTACAACAGTAGACACTTATCTAACTTCTCTGACTCTAGCCTCTTGCCCCATCAATCTAGGGATTATTCTGCAGTCTCCAGGAATTCACTAAATGTGAGCAGAATAGAAGCATGGTAAAAATAGTATTTCAAGAGGAATTTAAAGTACTTTACAATCCCATAATGCTCCTATCAAATCTCTCAGGTGGCATATAAAGCCAGCTTCCCCAATGATAAACAAAAATATTCTGCAAAGAACATAATTCATTTTAAAAGATGCTGTGATGGAATGGAACATTTTATTTTTGTCTTTTTTTGTTGTTGGTTTTTTATTGAGACAGAGTTTCGCTCTGTTGCCCAGGCTGGAGTGCAGTGGTACAATCTTGGCTCACTGCAACCTCAACCTCCCAGGTTCAAGCAATTCTCCTGCCTCAGCCTCCCAAGTAGCTGGAATTACAGATGCGTGCCACCACGCCCGGCTAATTTTTGTATTTTTAGTAGAGATGGGGTTTTACCATGTTGGCGAGTCTGGTCTCGAACTCCTGACCCCAGGTGATCCGCCCACCTCAGCCTCCCAAAGTGCTGGGATTACAGGCGTGAGCCACCCCACCGAGTCTTTTTTCTAGTGGTGGTCAGGGCAAAGGAATGCCTTCCTGCTCCTGCCTCCCTAAACACTCATTTCTCTAGACCAGAGGAGAGTACCTCCTTCCACCACAAGTCATTTCCTCCTCCATTCCACACTAATCATTTCCAGAAGTCCACCTATACTGTTACTTATTGACACAATGTCACAGTATTTCATATTGCTTTTATGTGAATTTTCTCCATAACCAGATTATACATTTTTTGTTAAGACCTGAACAGCTGGAACAGATTATAAATTTATGAAAGGTAGATAATGTCTTGATTACATCTTATCCCCAGGAAACCTAAATGACAGTGATGTATATGCACATGAAGTAAATCTTTGCTTCACAAGCTCGCCTGATCATAAAAATCACGTGGCCAAGCACAGTGGCTCACACCTGTAGTCCCAGAGGCTGAGGTAAAGGATCGCTTGAGCCTGGGAGGTCAAGGCTGCAATAAGCCATGATTGTACCACTGCACTCCAGCCTGGGTGACAAAGCAAGACCCTGTCTCAAAAAAAAATTGTAAATGTAAATTTTTAAAAATTAATTTCCTGGAAGATTTCCTGGAGATTGTTTCAGAAAATAGGCATGAAAGCAGAAATTTTAATTCTATCAATAAGCACCACAGATCCAAATCCAGAAAACCCTTGGTAGTACTTTTTTATTTTTTTGAGACAAGAGTTTCACTCTTGTTGCCCAGGCTGGCACGATCTCGGCTCACTGCAACCTCCACCTCCCAGGTTCAAGCAATTCTCCTGCCTAACCTCCCGAGTAGCTGGGATTACAGGTGCCTGACACCATGCCCAGCTAATTTTTTGCATTTTTAGTAGAGATGGGGTTTCACCATGTTGGCCAGGCTGGTCTCAAACTCCTGACCTCAAGTGATCCACCCAACTCAGCCTCTCAAAGTGCTGGGATTGCAGGTGTGAGCCACTGTGCCCGGCCAACCATGGGCAGTACTTAAAACTTAACCTTATTGTCTCAATTTATAATTTTCTTATAATGCTTTATATACTTAACAGGCTTAAAATATAGTTAATAAAATTTGCAGAAAATACAAAATAGTATAGCAGGAGTAGATCTTAGATTACAGAGCAATTGAACCCTTATTTCACAAGTGAGGAAAGTGAGGTCAGAAAACATAAGTAACTTTAGGATCATATAGCTAATGAGTTGCAAAAATAGAAACTGTCTTTTTGTCTTCTTCTGTATCTTTTGCACTTCTTCTATTGCACCATACCAAAATTTACTTCTAAAAGATCAGCAGTAAAGCATTATTTACTAATGTCCATCAAAAACAGAGCAGTTGAACAAACTCTGGTACATCCTCACTGTGTAGCTGTGGAAATGAATAAGGATTATCTCTGTTCCAATATGGAATGATCTCCAAAATACATTCGGTGAAAAGAGCAAGATGCTGAGCAGTGTATATAGAACAACCTTTTGTGTAAGGAAAAATAAGAATATATGTAGATATTTGCTTATTATTGCAAAATTCAACATTTAAAGAATAAACAAAAACCAAATAAATATTAGGATGGTTCAAGCACCAACCGTGAGAAAACCCTTTCACGTAATTCCTCCTGAAAGTCCCAGCTATGAAAGGGGCAGTAGGCTGGGCACGGTGCCTCACACCTGAGACCAGCCTGACCAACATGGTAAAACCCCGTCTCTACTAAAAATACAAAAATTAGCCGGACATGGTGGCAGGGCGTCTGTAGTCCCAGCTACTCAGGAGACTGAGGCATTTCTCAAATTTAAAAAATGCTTGAACCCAGGAGGTAGTGGTTGCAGTGAGCCGAGATTGTGCCACTGCACTCCAGCCAGGGCAGCAGAGTGAGACTCTGCCTCAAAAAAAAGGGAAAGTGGCAAGTGACAGTCGTGTTTGAGGGGTTATCCCTACTATCCTACTATTAGATACTTTTAATAGTTCCGGGCCAGGTGCAGTGCTCATATCTGTAATCCCAGCACTTTGGGAGTCTGATGTGGGTGGATCGCTTGAGCCCAGGAGTTCAAGACTACCCTGGGCAACATGGCAAAACACTATCGCTACAAAAAAAAAATGGACATGGCACCTGCCTGTAGTCCCAGCTACTAGGGAGGCTGAGGTAGGAGGGTCACCTGAGCCTGGGGAGGTCAAAGCTGCAGTGAGCCATGATCGCCCACTGCACTGCAGTCTGGGAGGCAAATTGAGATTCTATCTCAAAAAAAAAAAAAAATTCTAGTAGTACCATGTCCTTCCTTTTGTTCCCCGACCCTTAATAGTTTCACCCTACAGTAATTAATTTCTAAGTTACCTACTGCTATGGTTTAGATAAGGTTTGTTTGTCCCCACCAAAACACATGTTGAAATTTGATCCCCAATGTGGTGGTGTTAGGAGGTGGGGCCTACTGGGAGGAGTTTAAGTAATGGGGGCAGATCCCTCATGAATGGCTTGGTGCTGTTCTCCAGGTAGTGAGTGAGTTCTGGCTCTCCAAAACTAGATTAGTTCCTGGGAGAATAGGTTGTTATAAATCAGGCCATCTACAATGGTTTCCCCTATTCACGTGTCCAATTCCCCTTTGACCTTTCCTGCCACACTGTGATACAGCGGGAAAGTCCCGCCAGAAGCCAGGGCTACGGCCTTGAACTTCCTAGCCTGTAGAAACATGAGCTAAATAAACCTCCTTTCTTTATATAAGTTACTCAGTCTCAGGTATTCCTTACAGCAACACAAAACGGACTAAGACACCTACTCTACCATCTTTTGCCCTTCTGGTGTTATAACACATATGTAACCATTTCCCCGTACTAAATTTCCTGTTTGAAATAGGAATATATATTTTCCAGTTTTTGGCTGGATCCTGATGGAAAGAAAATTCTAAGAATTTAGAATAATTGCGGGCTAGGCACAGTGGCTCACTCCTGTAATGCCAACACTTTAGGTCAAGTCAGGAGTAGGATTGCTTGAAGACAGGAGTTCCAGACCAGTGTGGACAACATGGTGAAACCCCATCTCTACAAAAAATGCAAAAAAATGGCTGGGGGTGTGTGTGTGTGTGTGTAGTTTGTTTGTTTATTTGTTTTTGAGATGGAGACTCTGCCACCCAGGCTGGAGAGCAGTGGCTGAATCTCGGCTCACTGCAACCCTGGCCTCCCTGGTTCAAGTGATTCTCCTGCCTCAGCTTCCAAAGTAGCTGGGATTACGGGCACATGCCACCAAACCCAGCTATTTTTTTTTTGTATTTTCAGTAGAGATGGGTTTCACCATATTGGGCAGGCTAGTGTCGAACTCCCAACCTCAGGTGATCCACCTGCCTCAGCCTCCCAAAGTGCTGGGATTACAGGCGTGAGCCACAGCACTCATCCAGATTTTTTTTTTTTTTTTTTTTTTTGACGAAGTCTCATTCTGTTGCCCAAGCTGGAGTGCAGTAGTGCAATCTCAGCTCACTGCAACCTCCGCCTCCGGGGTTCGAGTGATTCTCCTGCCTCAGCCTCCTGAGTAGCTAGGACTACAGGCACATGCCACCATGCCCGACTAATTTTTGTATTGTAAATAGAGACAGGGTTTTACTATGTTGGCCCGGCTGGTCTTGAACTCCCGACCTCGTGATCCACCCATTTCGGCCTCCCAAAGTGCTGGGATTACAGGCATAAGCCACCAAGCCCAGCCTGGATGTTATATTTTTAAACCTTCTTATATAAAGGATAACGCAAATAAATGTTAATACTATTAAAACCAAAATTTCAGTATGAGACAAATATAAAATCAAAAGAAAAAAATTCCATAAATGTGTTCAATTCAGTTGTAAATATCAATATAAAGGTCTGATTTCTAGTAAAAATATTTTCTAGTTCCGCCTACTAAAAGGACTTAGAAACAATGAAGACCCTGTAGCAATGAGCATCCCTAGCACAAGATCCTGGTTTCTAACAGAATTCCCTGTAAAAGACACTGGGTCTTCTTAGAAAAATGACTAATTGCACTTCAATGACAGGGAGAGTACAAGGTGAATCTGGGATAGCTTATTGTGACAAAAATTGAAGAAGCACTCCAAGACCAAAGGGGACATGTCAGAAGGACACACCACCAACTTAAGGAGGCTTATACTGGCCAAATTTCACTATCAAAACAACTAGTGGCCAGAACAAAGTGTAAAATAATGAATAAATTAAAATCCATGTGTTGTAAGTAGAATTTTCAATGCCTCAGAAGAAGTAGCACTCGAACATAAATTTCTTCAACAAGGCAATTACTTCTATAGAAGGGTGCGGCTCGCAGATGGAACAATGGCAAGCGCACACCTGGACAAGGAGGGGAAGGGGCACTTATGCCCTGACAGAGGTCACTCCTACTGCTGTGTTGTTCCCCTATTGGCTAGGGTTAGACCGCACAGTCTAGTCTAATTCCGATTGGCTATTTTAAGGGAGCAGGGGATGAGCCAGAGTGGCGGAGTGGGTAGTTTACCAAGAAGGAAGGTTACCGGCAGGTCAGAGCAGGTAAGCAGAAGTCAAAGCAGGTGACTAGAGCACGTGACCAGGATGAGTCAGGATGGGGCAGGGGACTGGGGGAACCGATGTGAACTACTGATTAGAACCGGTGGAAAGGCCGGGCGGGCGTGGTGGCTCACGCCTGTAATCCCAGCACTTTGGGAGGCCAAGGCGGGCGGATCACTTGAGGTAGGGAGTTCTCGACCAGCCTGACCAATCTGGAGAAACCCCATCTCCTTAAAAAAAAAAAAAAAAGAAAAGAAAAGAAAAGAAAGAAAAAAAGAACTGGTGGAAAAAGTTGTTTACTGAAACTACAAGGAAGTTAAACTTTAAAATAGAGAATTAAATAAGAGAGCTGAACATAATGACATACTGATTCTTTGATGAGAAACTTGGGGTTCACTGTATTTACCACGTGTCTACAGTGATACAGAAATTAGCAAGGAAACTTATTTGCTACCACTGAGGTGACCACTGCACCAATTCTTTACAAAGAAATTTATAATGAAAAGCAGCAGTGATTGCACCACTGCACTCCAGCCTGGCGACAGAGCAAGACTCTGTCTCAAAAAAAAAAAAAAAAAAAAAAAGGCAAAGAAATAAACACCCTACCCTATTAGAGATTAATAAAGGAAACATCTGAAAGAGCATACCCCATACTAGAGAATTCCTTAAAACAGCTGAAATGAAAGTATCCTAAATAAAAAATAGTCTAAGGGAATATTACTGGCTAAAACCAAAACGTGCTTGCTTTTATAAAAATTAAATGAACTACCTCAAATCTATTTATTACTAGAAGAGAAAATAAATTACTATCTAAGCTAAGTTACTGTCCAAAATAGTAGTTTCTTTTTTTTGAGACAGAGGAGTCTCACTCTGCTGCTAAGGCTGGCGGATCACGAGGTCAGGAGTTCGAGACCAGCCTAACCAACATGGTGAAACCCTGTCTCTACTAAAAAATGCAAAAATTATCCGGGCATGGTGGTGCACACCCATAATCCCAGCTACTTGGGAGGCTGAGGCAGGAGAATCGCTTGAACCTGGGAGGTGGAGGTTGCAGTGAGCCAAGATCGCGCCACCGCACTCCAGCCTGGGCGAAAGAAGGAGACTCCGTCTTTTTAAACAAACAAACAAAAAAAAAGGTAGAAATTTCACACAGAAAGAATCAGAATTCACAGCAAATTTTCTTCCAATACATGAATGAGTAAAGAAGTTAAAAAAGCTACAGGAATATCATTAAATCCTAATTTTACAAGACTTTTAGAAAAATGTCACAGGAAACTATTTTAAAAATAAGCTTAGGTCAGTCGCAGCAGCTCATATCTACAATCCCAGCATTTTGGGAGGCCAAAGCAGGAGGATCACTTGAAATCAGGAGTTTGAGACAACATGGTAAAACCCCATCTCTATTAAAAATACAAAAATTAGCCAGGCATGGTGGTGCACACCTGTAATCCCAGCTACTAGAGAGGCTGAAGCATGAGAATTGCTTGAACCCAGAAGTTGGCAGTTGCAGTGAGCCAAGATTGTGCCACTGCATTCCAGCCTGGGCAACAGAGTAAGAGTCTGTCTCAAAAGAAAAAAATTTTTTTAACATAAGCTGGGCGTGGTGGCTCACACTTGTAATCCCAGTAGTTTGAGGGGCTGAGGCAAGTGGATCACCTGAGGTCAGGAGTTGAAACCAGCCTGGCCAACATGGTGAAACCCCGTCTCTACTAAAAATATGCAAATTAGCTGGGTGTGGTGACAGGTGCCTGTAATTCCAGCTATTCTGGAGGCTGAGGCAAGAGAACTGCTTGAACCCGGAAGATGGAGGTTGCAATGAGCCGAGATCACACCACTGCACTCCAGCCTAGGCAACAGGAGCAAAACTCCACCTCAAACATTAAATAAAAATAAAAAATTAAATAAGCTTAAACCTGGATAATTTTTAAATGACTTGTTGGCCAGGTGCAGTGGCTCACACCTATAATCCCAGCACTTCGGGAGGCCGAGGCAGGTGGATCACCTGAGGTCAGAAATTCGAGACCAGCCTGGCCAACGTGGTGAAACCTGGCCTCTACTAGAAATACAAAAAGTCACCGGGCATGGTAGCAGGCAGCTGTAATCCCAGCTACTCGGAAGGCTGAGGCAGGAGAATCGCTTGAATCTGGGAGGCAGAGGTTGCAGTGAGCCAAGATGGTGCCACTGCACTCCAGCCTGGGCGACAGAGCGAGACTCCATCTCAACAACAACAAAAACTTGTCTGTAAGTCATAAGCTGTATTATAAGCTTAACACTGAACAATTTTTAAATGACTTGTCTACAAGTCATATCCTTATACATGTAGCAAACTGTCACATTATAGAAAAATGAACACATCACCTTCACTTTTCCATCAACTGCAACCTTAGAGTACTCATTTTCAGTTAAGATACAGGTGATATATGTTCAATAATACAGTGCCACATAAAAATTCCACTCAATCCAAAAATTCAAAGTTTTTACAATATAGGTAACAACATGCTAAATTAATGGTAAAACAACTACAGCACTAAGGTGAATAATTTGTACTGGGACACAGAAATTTAATATCAAAGATACTAGCAACACCAATCCACATAGATTCTATAGTTTAAATTCTGACTTAAGCTGTCAGCTTCAATCGAAAAGGAATTAAGACCGTCTCATTTTATTTATTATTGGGAAAAAGGAGACAGTACTAATAACTATAATCAACACTGATTATAGGAATGACCATTAAATATTTACTGTATTAACTAAATGTGATCAAATTAAAAACACAGTGCCTCTTGTGCTATTTACAAAACAAAAACAAAAAAGCATCACCACTCTAAAGTTGTCACCACTTAATAATCTGAGATATTTTAATTGCAGCTGCAATGTTTGTGTTTGTTGCCTGTGTGTATGACTCATATAGAAAGGTTTTCCCAAGACTGCTGGATTTTTGAGAATGCAGAAGCCATAACTGGGGCATACTGTGTGGGAAGTGTCATGACAGTGAATGAATAAAAGGGGAAAATAACTCATGACAGAATTTTTTTTTAAGTTTTTATAAAAAGCAAGTCACTCACTAAAGGCAGACTCTGCAGAACAATAGGAAACATTAGGGTAAAGCCATCCTTGTTCCAATAAGTCTTCCTTGACTTTCTTGGTGGGATTCAGTGCACTTCTTATACTACACAGAACTTAACGGGTTTCCTTGTCTGGCTCCCCAGCCATACTGTACGCAACTTCAGACCAAAAGCTGTCTTATCTTACAATTATTAGTACCTACTTCCCAAAACACCTGCCATACAGAGGGCCCTCAGTAGATAGCTCATAATAGGAATAATCTATTTTATATTTACCTTTTATTTTACATTTTACAAAGCACTTTCACAAACACTATCTTTTTTGACCCACATTAACAATCATGGGAAGGGCTTTATTTAATCAAATGGCTTCTGGTTTTATAAACAGTTACTTCAATGACTATCACAATCCTGAAATCACAAAGATAATTACGTGTTTGTTCATCTTTGAAATAATTTCTCCTTGGGACCTCAGTGTTCTCATACTCATATGTTTTGCTAGCATTTTCTTTGCTTGTTCTCCATAATAGGTAGGATTCACACAGTTCTGAATCTGAAGGGTTTAAATTATATAAAATTATTATTAAAGACCCTTCTAGAAATCAGAGAAGAACAAGTATCCTAAGCTACCTTTTTCTGATCCTGTTCTTTTTGTAACTGAGTAAGGTAAGGAATTGCTAAAGTCAAAATCTGGAGAGCAAATGATGTCATGGATGTCATGCAGTTGCATCAATATCTGATGATGATTTAGCATAACAGTGCAATATATTATGCCAAGAAGCATAATGATGAGCCACCAGGATGTTTTACTGCATTAATTTCATGACTCTCTATTAGCAAATTGATATGCAAAGTAGCGCTCCAATTTCCTACCACAAAGAAGCTCATAGTTCAGATTTATATCTTTAGCAAAGATACTAAGAAAATCGACAAATTTCTACGAAAAGTCTGATTTAAAAATAGAAAAGGAGGCTGGGTGTGGTGGCTCAAGCCTGGCAAAGGTGGGGTACTGCTTGAGACCAGGAGTTTGAGATCAGCCTGGGCAACATGGTAAAACCCCGTCTCTGCTAAAATTACAAAAGCTAATTAGCTGGGCGTGGTGGTGCACGCCTGTAATCCCAGCTACTCAAGAGGCTGTGGCATAAGAATCGCTTAAACCCAAGGGATGGAGGTTGCAGTGTGCAGAAATCATGCCACTGCACTCCAGTCTGGGTGACAGAGTGAGAGACTGCCTCAAAAAAAAAAAAAAAAAAAAAAAAGAAAAGGAGAAATGGTCAAATAATAACCGAAACAGTTGTCATTTTAACAAGGAAAAGCTTTTTAAGATATACAACATGCCCATGGATCAATGTGGACTGAATAATGCATTTATATTGGCTTGTCGAAAGCAAATAGTTAAAATAACATACAATAGAAAAGACACCCAATCAGATTACACACATGAACACACTCAAAGTTAGCAATTTAACACAGCATCACCAATGACCATAAGAGCTAGACTTAATTCTAAATGTTCAATTGTAAATGATAGTACTGCCTCCAAATTTTCCTTGTCTCTTTAAATCCATGACGTCATCATTCTTAAGCGCAAGTAAAGCCAATTTGTTACAAAAGGTATTTTGGTGTGTCCAAGCAAAAGCAATTGCCTCAACAATTCCCCACAGCACAGTCCAATGAAGCCATCATTCCTCAAGGAAGAGGCCACAAGGCTTCAAAACCGACTTCCCTACGTGAGAGAAACACAATCAAAGTCTCCCAATTAGCATTTAAACAACAAAAGTTGTTCTCAAAAAGGAACAAGTATAGTTACAATGTCGCTGCCAGCAAGTGAAAACTGGTAAAGCGTCAGAATCTTCATCTAGATCGATCAGAATCCCACCACAGAAAAATCCAGACTCTGGCAATTAAGAAATGAAGCTTTTATTTTCCTAATAAAAGTCGGGAGATTTAACAGACAAAGCAATTGGCTATTCTGAATCTTAACAATCTGAAGGTTTCAAATGAACTCAATTGCCGCTGAAGTTACCCTGCAGAGACCATCAAGATCTCACAATTGTTTTCTCTTCGCTTACAAATTCGTTCCCACCCTCCACCGTTCTCTTAGCACACACAATTCTTGCCAAGAGAAGCCTTCCACAGTCACAGCATGGATTGCTGTCTCAGGCAAGGAGATCCGCAGTTTCCATTTCTCTACGGGAACACTCAACAAGCTAGGGGCTAGGAAAGGCCGTTTATGTTTTATTTAACGTAAACCAATTCCAAAATTATCCCTTTGCAACTGCAGTTTCAGAGATGCTAGCCCCCAGCCGCAGCCCCAGTTTTGATGGGCACCCGACTCCCGGCTCCTCTCTCGCAAAGAACTGAAAACGTTCGGAGGCGCGGTGAAAGATTATCTGACACCCTAAAGCCATCCTTGCCCGGGCCACACACCCCTTCACTGCCCGGGTGAGGAGACGAGAATCACCCTGCTGGGGAGAGGGTGAGTTCGCTCCCAACCCAAGGGCTGGCTGGAAAGGAGCTCTCCTCCTCTCCTCACTCCAGAACGGCGATAGCAAGGCACCCTGCCCAACCAAGACCGACCCCCGCGCGGGATGCGGGACCTGCGCCAGCCCCGGGGCGCCCGCTGCCCCTTGCCAGCCCCGGGCATAAAGGGCAGGAGGCGCCGGCTCCCCATCGCGGCCCGGGGAGAGGAGGAGAGGCCTCACCTGGCCCAGCCCGCTCCACGCTCTCGGGTTCGCTCCGGTGGCGACGGTAATGAGGGAGCCAGGGACAGGGCCAGAGCAGAGGCGCTCTGCCTCAGGCCGTGACAGCCGTGGTCGGGGCTCTTCACAGCTGGCGGGACCCCGAGCCACCCGGAGCCGCCATCTTCCTCCACTCAAACCCCGCAGCCACAGCTGCTGCTCTAGCCGAGAGAAGACAGAGCAGAGCGCGCATGCGCAAGGGCGGGCGCGGAGGACGCGCGCGCACTCACGTCAGCGCGGCGGGCCGGCGCGGGGCGGCTAGGGGGCGGTGCCATATTGAGAAGGGCTGTGGTCACTGGCCAAGGTTCCGTGGAGGATGGAATGCTGTCCGGGGGAGCAAGGCTTCCGCACCCCCCTTCGCCGCGTCTCTAGCGTCGACCTCATAGCCGCACCCACCCTTTGCTGCACTGTCTGGGGCACCTAGGTGGTTTTCCCAGTGATTTGAGACTAACGTTTAGCCAAGAATTAACTGTTCTACCCCGAGGGATGAGCACAGAGGTGGCGGATGTAAGTGCCCTTGGATGTCGCCACTGGGAGGGAAACTCCGCCTGAGGTGTGCAAGAGAAGCCTCCCTTAACCGTGGTAGCCTTATAGCAACCACTGTGTGAGGTGTTTTACTATCTCCACTTTTCAGATGAGGAAACCGAGGCACAGAAAACGATCAGTTATTTGTCCAGAGCCACACACCTAGCAGTGGAGGTGGGGCGGCGCGGGAAACAGGATTTAAACTCGGGCATGTGGAATTCCCAAGCTCCTTTACCTCCCACTGGCTATCACCAGGCGATAGGATCCAGCAAAGCCCCCCTCTCAAGGGAGCAACCTGGTGAGAACCTTCATCAGCTCAGCCTTACATACAGCATGTGGTCTGAGGAAATGCCAGATAGAGTCAAGGGCTTCAGTCTAAACTCCGTAAGCAAAAAAAGAAAAGAAAATAACAACTAACCCTCCCCCCCTACGCTCACCACCACACCAAACCTTCTGAATGGGCTTTCTCCTAGACCAGGGCAGTGTAAAATTTAACCTGAGAGGTAAATTGACCAGGGCAGTCTAAAATTTAACATGGTTCAGGCCATGACAGGAAGTGGGGGTCAGACATGCCTCATTACACCCTCCAGCACTAACATCAACCCAACAGACCTTAAGACTGATAAACATTTGCAGGCCGAGCGCCAGGTGGCTCACACCTGTAATCACAGCACTTTGGGAGGCCAAGGCTGGCGGATGATGAGGTCAGGAGATCGAGACCATCCTGGTTAACACAGTGAAACCACATCTCTCCTAAAAATACCAAAAATTAGCCGATCATGGTGGCGGGGCGCCCATAGTCCCAGCTACTTGGGAGGCTGAGGCAGGAGAATCGCTTGAACCAAGGAGGCGGAAGTTGCAGTGGGCAGAGAATGTGCCACTCTACTCTAGCCTGGGCAACAGAGCAAGAGTCTGTCTCAAAAACAACAACAACAACAAAAAACTTTGTTGTCCACAACCCCTTATCATAACCCTGACATTTATTTCTATTGATAATAACTTTTTTTTTTGAGACAGGGTCTGGCTTTGTTGCCCAGACTGGAGTACACTGACGAGTTATTGGTTCACTGAAACCTCTGCCTTACAGGCTCAAGCCATCCTCCTACCTTGGCCTCCTGAGTAGCTGGGACTACAGGCAGTACCACCATGCCTGGCTAATTCTTTTCATTTTTTTGTAGAGACAGGGTTTCACCATGTTGCCCACACGGGTCTCAAACTCCTGAGCTCAAGCAATCCACTTGCCTCAGCCTCCCAAAGTGCTGGGATTAAAGGCATGTGCCACCACACCAGGCCTGCTGATAATAACTCGAATTTGAACTCATCACCAATCAGAAAAATTTTAAATCTGCCTATAATTTTTAAATCTGCTCCCACTTCAAGTCATCCGGTTTTTCCACACTGAACCAGTGTAGTTTTTGTTTATTTATTGAGACAGGGTCTCACTCTGCTTCCAGGCTGGAGTGCAGTGACATGATCTCTGCTCACTGCAATCAACCTTCACCTCCCAGGTTCAAGCAATTCTCTTGCCTCAACCTCCCAGGTAGCTGGGATTACAGACATGTACCACCCCACATGGCTAGATTTTGTATTTTTAGTAGAGACAGGGTTTCACCATGTTGGCCAGGCTAGTTTCAAACTCCTAACCTCAAATGATCCGCCTGGCCTCTCAAAGTTCTGGGATTACAGGTGTGAGCCACCACCCATGGCCATGAACCAGTGTTTTTTTGTTTTTGAGGTGGAGTTTCATTCTTGTTGCCCATGCTGGAGGGCAATGGGGCCATCTTGGCTCACCGCAACCTCCGCCTCCTGGGTTCAAGCAATTCTCCTGCCTTACCCTCCAGAGTAGCTGGGATTACAGGCAGGCGCCACTATGCCCAGCTAATTTTGTATTTTTAGTAAGGATGGGGTTTTTCCATGTTGGTCAGGCTTGTCTTGAACTCCTGACTTCAGGTGATCCACCCGTGTCAGCCTCCCAAAGTGCTGGGATTACAGGCGTGGGCCACTGCTCCCAGCCAGAACAAATGTATTAATATATCTTTTTTTTCTTCTTTTTTTTAGATGGAATCTCTCTCTGTCACCCAGGCTGGAGTGCAGTGGTGCAATCTTGGCTCACTGCAACCTCCACCTCCTGGGCTCAAGTGATTCTCCTTCCTCAGCCTCCTGAGCAGCTGGGATTACGTAAGCAGCCGCCACCATGCCCAGCTAATTTTTATATTTTTAGTAGAGACGGGGTTCTACCATGTTGGGCAGGCTGGTCTCAAACTCCTGCCTCAGGTGATCCACCCGCCTTGGCCTCCCAAAGTGCTGGGGTTACAGATGTGAGCCCCTGCACTCAGCCCTGTATTAATATGTATCTTAAACGTGTTTGATTGATGTCTCATGTCTTCCTAAAATGTATAAAACCAAGCAGCGCCCCAACCACCTTGGGGACATGTTCTCAGGATCTCCTGAGGGCCATGTCATGGGCCATGGTCACTCATATTTGGCTCAGAATAATTCTTTTCAAATATTTCAGAGTTTGACTCTTTTTGTCAACGACTCCCTTGTGCCTAAAACTGAAGCAAGCTGGATCTGTGAGCCGACTGCCCTGGGATAGAAATGTCCTGGGAAATCTCATGGGGCATAGGGCTGGGCCAGAAGCCAAGTTCCCTCTCAAGTTGGAGGGCAAGGTCCCTTTGTGCTGACTTGGGTCACCCTTACCCACAGAGAGCTATATGGGCCAGGCACAGTGGTGCACACCTAGCTCTTTAGGAAGCCAAGAGGGGAGGATCGCTTGAGCCCAGGAGTGCAAAACCATCATGGGCAACGTAGCAAGACCCCCGTCTCTACAAAACCTTGAAAAATTAGCTCGACATGGTGGTGCATGTACCTGTAGTCCTAGCTACTTGGGAGACAGAGGCAGAGGGTTGCTTGAGCCCAGGGAGTTGGAGGTTGCAGTGAGCTATCATCACCCACACTGCATTCCAGCCTGGGCAATAGAGAGACCACATCTCAAATAAATAAATAGAAAGCAGTATATTCTTCAAACCTGAATCATCCAAAGTCCCCTGGGGATACACTCAGGGAATCTCAGTGGGAGAAACATTGATTTAAGAAAATCAAGTCTTTCAACTAGGAAATTTTACTGCAAAAGAGAAATTGGGCAATTACAACTGGTAAAATAAATATTTTTAAGTTTGGTTTTTAAATCTAGTTTTTAAATCACATCATTAAAAACCTCAAGCTTAGCTGGGCGTGGTGGCTCACACCTGTAGTCCCAGCACTTTGGGAGGCAGAGGCGGGTGGATCACCTGAGGTCAGGAGTTTGAGACCAGCCTGATCAACATAGTGAAACCCCGTCTCTACTAAAAATACAAAAAATTAGCTGGGTGTAGTGGCAGGCACCTGTAATCTCAGCTACTTAGGAGGCTGAGGCAGGAGAATTGCTTGAACCTGGCAGGCAGAGGTTGCAGTGAGCTGAGATCACACCGTTGCACTCCAGCCTGGGCAAAATGAGCAATACTCTGTCTAAAAAAAAAAAAAAAACCAAAACCTCAAGCTTAAAAATTACTAGAACTGGCTGGGCGTGGGGGCTCACGCCTGTCATCTCACCACTTTGGGAGGCCAAGGCGGGCGGATCACCTGAGGTCAGAGGTTCAAGACCAGCCTGGCCAACATGGTGAAACCCAGTCTTTATATATATAAAAAAATTAAAATTAAAATTAAAAAATTAAAAACATTCCTAGAACTGAGCCAAGTGCGGTGGCTCACATCTGTAATCTTAGCACTTTGGGAGGCTGAGGCAGATGGATTTTCTGAGCTCAGGAGTTCGAGACCATCCTGGGAGCAACATGGTGAAACCCCATCTCTACTAAAGTACAAAAAATTGGCCAGGCACCTTGGCTCACGCCTATAATCCCAGCACTTTGGGAGGCTGAGGCGCGCGGATCATGAGGTCAGGAGATCAAGACTATTCCAGTCAACATGGTAAAACCCTGTCTCTACTAAAATACAAAAAATTAGCCAGGCATGGTGGCGCACACCTGTAATTCCAGTTATTCAGGAGGCTGAGGCAGGGGAATCACTTGAACCCAGGAGGTGGGGGTTGCAGTGAGCCAAGATCACATCACTGCACTCTAGCCTGGTGATAGAGCAAGACTTTGTATCAAAAAAAAAAAAAAATTAGCCAGGCTTGGTGGTATACAGCTGTAATCCTAGCTACTCGGGTGGTTGAGGCAGGAGAATTTCTTGAACCCAGGAGGTGGAGGTTGCAGTGAGCTAAGATTGCGCCATTGCATTCCAGCCTGGGCCGCAGAGTGAGACTGTCTCAAAACCAAAAAAAAAAAAAACCAAACTTGGAACCAACTCCACTCTTCCCACTCCAAATATCCTGTAGAACTCAATATTGGAAACTCCTGCTTCGTGATCTGCTCACCTCAGCCTCCAAAAGTGCTGGGATTACATGCGTGAGCCACCATGCCCAGCCTCTGTGTACATGTTTACATAAACAAATATCATTGTTTTACCAGTGCCTACAGCATTCAGTGTAGTAACATGCTCTACTGGTTTTGTAGCCTTGGAGCAATAGGCTATACTCTAGAGCGTAAAAATGTTGTAGCCTCTACTGTCCAAGTTTATGTAAGCACTCTGTATAATGTTCCCACAACAATGAAATCAACTAAAAACACATTTCTCAGAATATGTCCTCATCATTAAGCAATGCATGACTGTACTGAAATTTGTTTCATATGTGTTTACTTATTTAAAATATGGAATATATGCACATAGTGCAATGCTCAAGAGAAACACAAGGACATGTAATAAAAATTAAGTCCAGGCCAGGTGCGGTGGCTCAAGCCTGTAATCCTAGCACTTTGGGAGGCCCAGGTGGGTGGATCATGAGGTCAAGAGATCGAGACCATCTTGGCCAACATGGTGAAACCCCATCTTTACTAAAAAAACAAAAATTAGCTGGGCGTGGTGGCATACACCTGTAGTCCCAGCTACTCCAGAGGCTGAGGCAGGAGAATCACTTCAACCTGGAAGACAGAGGTTGAGGTGAGCTAAGCTCTTGCCACTGCACTCTAGCCTGTCGACAGAGTGGGACTTATGTCAAAAAAAAAAAAAAATTAAGTCCATCCTGACATTTCCCCAGCTAAGTGAACCCCTTCCTTCCACAAAGACTACTACTGTTCCTACTTCCTTATATCTTTCCAGAGATGCATGCCCGCACACACACACACATGCACACACACAAATAACAGAAACCTACATGTAGCAGCATACTATACACACTGCTTTGTGCCTTGCTTAAAAAAAAAAAAAAAAAAAAAAGGCCGGGCATGGTAGCTCATGCCTGTAATCCCAGCACTTTGGGCAGATCACCTGAGGTCGGGAGTTCAAGACCAGCCTGACCAAAATGGAAAAACCCGGTCTCTACTAAAAATACAAAAAATTAGCTGGGCATGGTGGCAGATGCCTGTAATGCATATTTAGCCAACCCATTGAGCATAAAGCTTCAGCTTTGTCAGACACAATGTTATCTCATTATGGATTTTGAGCTTGTATTCTGATTAGTATCAAAGTGTTTTATGTGGTGTACCAAAGGTACCTGATGTTTTGAGTATAGGTTTAATATACAAGCCCCAGGAGATGGACACAGTGGCTCATGCCTGTAATCTCAACACTCTGGGAGACCAAGGTGGGCAGATCACTTGATCACTTCGGTGTAGAACTCTTGAGTTCTAGACCAGCCTGGGCAACATAAGGAGACCCCCATCTCTTTAAAAAAAAAAATGCAGCCGCATGCGAGGTCTCAAAAAAAAAAAATTCACCTGAAGTCAGGAGTTCGAGACTGGCCTGGCCAAACCCTGTCTCTACTAATAATACAAAAATTAGCCAGGCATGGTGGTACACATCTGTAATCCCAGCTACTCAGGAGGCTGAGGCAGGAGAATCACTTGAACCCAGGAGGTGGAGGTTGCATTGAGCCAAGATTGTGCCATTGCTCTGCAGCCTGGGTGACAAGACCAAAACTGTGTCTCAGAAAAAAAAAAAAAAAGCAAAAAATTAGCTGGGTGTGGTGGCACACACCTATAGTCCCAGCTACTCAGGAGGCTGAAGCAGGAGAATTGCTTGTGTCTGGGAGGCAGAAGTTGCAGTGATTGTGCCACTGTACTCTGTGCCGCTGTACTCTAGCCTGTGACAAGAGTGAGACTAGAAAGAGCGAGAGAGGAGAGAGAGAGGGAGAGAGTGAGAAAGAGGAGGGAGAGAGAGAGAGAGAGAGAGAGAGAGACAGTGAGAGAGAGACAGTGAGGCTCATGCTTTAGGGCCTCTGACAATACCTGTGTATGCCACTGCTTCACTTTTTGGGCTTATCCCTGGACGAAGAAACTGCCACTACTTTTTCAATTTTAGAGCTCATTTGGTTTCATCCCTCATTTTACAGATGAGGAATCAGACTGAGAGAGAGGTCCGTGTGATTAACTAAGACCGACCTCCTGGTTACCCATTTTGTGTAATAAAAATTATTTCATTTGTAGCATTCTCAAATGATTTCCAAGATCTCTATCTTTTTTGTCTCCTTGAAAATTCAGTCCCAGGAATGCCCAACTAATGCCTTTGTTAAGGCTCACTGCCCAATACAGCAAAATTATAAGAAACCATCTCCCTCTGCTGGTAATATGGAATAACTACAAAGCTTAAATCTAGGAATCACTTGTATTTAGGAAAAACTATAGCTCCAGAATGAGGTTATGTCTGACAGCTTCAACCACTTTGCTGTTGCCAAGACTCAGTCAGGATCATTCACTTCAAAGAATGGGTTCACAGGAGAATGTATTCCAAATAAATATAGTCTCAGAGAGTCGATAAGACAAAATCCATGAAACTGGGGAGCTCAACAGGATTACTTGAGTTTTAGACTAGAGACTTCAAGCTGCCAGTGGAATATCCACGTGGAGACGGCAATAAGACTAGCTATAAGAATCGGAATCAGAAACACCAGGTCAGTTCACAGCTAGAAATCAACTTTGGCAGTCTTCAGCATACATGTCCATCTAGGTGAGAACAGTGGACTGAGGACAGACCCTGGAAATTAACAACATTTCAGAGAATTACTAAGCATATTACTTAAACTTCTAAATAAAGACCAGTTACATTTAACACATGGTTGCAGTTTATGATAATAATCATGAAGAATACAAATTGCAGGCGGGGAAGAGTGGTTCCCACCTCTATTTCCAACACTTTGGGAGGCTGAGGTGGGTAGATAACCTGAGGTTAGGGGTTTGAGACCAGCCTGGCCATCATGGTGAAACCACATCTCTACTAAAAATACAAAAATTAGCTGGGCATGGTGGCGAGCCCCTATAGTCCCAGCTATTTGGGAGGCTGAGGCAGGAGAATTACTTGAAACCAGGAGGCAGAGGCTGCAGTGAGCCAAGATTGTGCCACTGCACTCCAGCCTGAGCAACACAGTGACACTCTGTCTAAAAAATGAAAAGAAGAATACTAATTGCTAAATTTTACTTCAGAAAGATTAATGGCATACTAAAAATACAAGAAAAAACACATTCCAAGTCAGATAACTTGGTTATAGCAGCCAAATGCAACACTACTGAATGACATGTGTTTAAAACTGAGAGAAAAACAGGAACATATCAGTAAGAATATAAACACCTGGTGTTTGCTTATCTCTCTGCTTTTTTTTTTTTTTTTGAGACAGAGTCTTGCTCTGTTGCCCAGGCTGGAGTGCAATGGTGCAGTCTTGGCTCACTGCAACCTCCTCCTCCTGGGTTCAAGCAATTCTGCCTTAGCCTCCCAAGTAGCTGGGATTACAGATGCCCACCACCATGCCTGGCTAATTTTTGTTGTTTTAGCAGAGACAGGGTTTCACCATGTTGCCCAGGCTGGTCTCGAACTCCTGACCTCAAGTGATCTGCCTGCCTTGGTCTCCTGAAGTGCTAGGATTACAGGTGTGAGCCACTGCACCTGGCATCTCCCTGCTTTTATATTTTAAGAAAGAAAGGATGATTACAGAGGTGACAATTATAAATCTTCCTCAGGCAAGCAAGATATTCCCATAATGATAGTTATGACTCTTCGGACTCTTACTGTGGGTCAGGCACCGTTCTAGGCTTTTCAGCATAGTAACTGGTTAAATTCTTAAAATCTACTTTTGAAGTTGCTACAATTTTTATTTCTAATGTATACACTTGGGGAAACTGAGACATAGAATCTGTAAGTAACTTGCATAAGCTCACACAGCTTGTTCAAGTTGAAAGTGCCTGAAGTTGAAATTTAAAGACCATTAATATACTCTAGAAAAAAAGACAGAAACCTGTTTAGAAAGAAACATAAATAATTAAAAAAATTTTTTTTGAGACAGGGACTCTGTTACCTAGACTGGAGGGCAGTGGCTCGATCATGGATGGCTCTCTGAAGTCTCAACTTCAAGCAAGCCTCCCTCTTTGGCACCACAACACCTTGCTAATTTATATATATATGTATATGTGATATATACATATAATTTATATATATGTATATGTGATATATATAATTTATATATACGTGTATGTGATAGATATAATTCATATATGTATATGTGATATATGTCACATACCATGATGTATATATCACATATACATATATATCACGTATACATATACCAAATATGTAATATATATATCACATATACATATACCAAAATATATCATGTATAGTTTTTTTTTTTTGAAGATGGAACCTAACTCTGCCATCCAGTCTGGAGTACAGTGGCACAATCCCGGGCTCACTGCAACCTCCCCCTCCCGGCTTCAAGCGATTCTCCTCCTCAGCCTCCCAAGTACCTGGGATTACAGGCGCGCATCACCATGCCCAGCTAATTTTTTTTTTTTAAGTAGAGATGGAGTTTTGCCATGTTAGCCAGGCCGATCTTGAACTCCTGACCTCAGATGATCTGCCTGCCTCGGCCTCCCAAAGTGCTGGGATTACAGGCGTGAGCCACCGTGCCAGGTCTTTTTTTTCTTTGGTAGAGATGGGATTTTTGCCTCGTTGCCCAGGTTGGTCTCGAACTGCTGGGCTCAAGCGATCCACCTGCCTCACCCTTCCAAAGGGCTGGGATTATAGGCGTGAGCCACTGTGCCCAGCCCCATAAATAATTTTTAATACTAACGTATTTATCTGCCATTAAAGACTCAGGAGAACTTTAGTAGCTGGGAATCCCACTGGTTGTCCTTGCTCAGATGCAATATTATCTTTACCGTCTTTATCTCAAAGTACAGGATATAGTATTAATAAATGGTTAGAATACTGCTTTATGAGCAGGAAATACTGTAATCATTTTCAACCTATCAGAAATAATAAAATGTTTTCTGCATCCGCAGATATCTTTCAATAATTTGTTGGTGTTTAAAAATGTTTTCAGAATTCTGAAGATACTATTACCTGTAGTTTAGGAAAACTACCACTCACTTTAAAAGAAACAAAAGTTTTCTTTAGAACACACTTCCGGTACTCAAGATGATGACTTCCCTTGGACTCCCATTCTATAAGAGAGATAACGCGTTAGCCCTTAAGAAAGATGGCATCCTGCCGCCTTCTCTGCCCCCTTCCGAGATGGCTGCCTCAGTGCTCTTGGGACCTTGCCTGGCGCCTCTTCCGGGCTTGGCAGCGGGCGGGGTCCACTGAGTAAAGCCTTGCGTGCCTGCGCCCGCGACGGAGGTGCGCTTCAAAGCGCAGGCGCGGGGAGGGGGTTGGGGAGGAGGGAAAGTGGCGAGTAAGATGGAAGATGAGGAGGTCGCTGAGAGCTGGGAAGAGGCGGCAGACAGCGGGGTAAGGAGGAGCCGCCGCCCCGGGGCAGGGCCGACCGAGACCTGGCGTGAGGGAAGCCTTCGGGGAGCAGGTCTGGAGATAGTTCTCTCCAAGGAAGGGCCCCACACGGCGGGCTGGGGGTGGAGGAGAGGCCCCCGGTTCCTGAGCGCTGTGAAGGCCTCTTAAAGGGGCCGCGATCTATTTCTCTCCTTTCCTTTGCCTGGTGCGCCTCCCTCCGCCCCCCCCCCCCCAACGCGCGCGTCACCCGGGGCGCCCCACCCGCCGCTTGGGGCCTCCTTTCGTGGCCCCCGTGCCCGCTCGCTTGCCCCGGGCCTCCCTGACCCTTTCTTTCCGACGGGCCCTGTGGCCCGAGGCACCATTTTAAAGTTGCTGTGCACTGACGGGGAGGGACACACCATGTGGGTGGGTGGGGGACCGGGAAGGCATGTCCGGCTTCGCAGGAAAGCCGGAGGAGGCAGCCGAGGGCAGGGGGGGAAGTTGAGGCCTCTTTGGGCTACTCAACTCTGCTAAGATCCCCCAGCATCCGTCACGGTGGACGAGTCTGGGTTTTTTTCTCTTTCACTTTTACTCCAAGAAGAGTTTGTGGGCAGGCAGGCAGGTCTCACGGGGACCCCACCAAAGCAACCGAAAGCTCTGAGGGCAGCCCCTCTGCCACTCAGTGATCCGAGGCCCGGAGAGGGTCTGGGAGTGCGCTCGTCGGAGTCCAGGGGGAGGGGTGCAATATGTAAAACAGCGGCAATCCTGGGAGAGGAGTGGGGAGATGGACCGTTCGACTTGTTTTTGGAGTTTTTGTATGCCTCTAGCAACTGTAGAAAAAATAGTTTATCTCAAACAGGATTTGTCAATTCTCTTAAATTCGTGAATAATTTGGTCTTTTCAGAGTTTGTCTATGGTGGCCCTTGTGAAGATCAGGAGATGCCTTTTTCGTCTCCTCGTGTTCGTGTCTGTTGGCTTCACTGACATCGACCTTAAAGGTTTATGTGTGCGAGGAGTCGGGTGTACTAGGGTAGAGTAGGCGCTGGGTTTTTCTTCCTAAGCGCTTTTTGAGGTTGCTTGTGAGCCCTGGAAGAGGCAGGGAAATTGACCCTGGCAGCAGTAAGTGGGTGTATCTAGCTCTACGGGAATGTTGAAACTTGGCTTTGAAGTTTTTTCCGCTGGTTCAGCATTTCTCTCACAGTTGTTTATGTTTTTCTATTTAGGATAATTGAGAATTTGAAGGATTCGTTCGTTCAAAGGATATTTAGTAGAGTTCTTAATGTGACAACCATCTTTCTTGAGTTTTGGCTTAAGTAAAGAAAGTTAAAAGATTTTATAGGGAGTAACAGGTGTCAGTGGGCTACTTGTTCATTCAGCCAGCATTTTTGAGCGTCTGCTGTATGCTGGGCAGTGTTCTTACCAGTGACTTTGTACTAGAGAATGCAACATTTTCAGTAGAGGCGTTTATTGCCTACCACTAATCTGAGTGAATCATCCGGACTCCCTTTGGGTCATCCCCTGTAAAAAAGCTTGGATTACAGTTTTAATGTCATGCAGATAATACATTTCTTGGGCATCTTGGCCTTTCTTTGATTTTCCTGACCTGTTTCAAAGGGTCGTGAGTTCCTCATGTTAGAGAAGTTGGAGGCAAATGAACAAAAATGAACGTAGGCAGAAGTAAGTAGGGCTTACTTTAGTGTTTCAGAATGGGTAAGTCAGTTAGAAATTAGCTAGTGCAGTTCCCCATTTAACAGCTGAATAAGCCTAGAGATGTGATATGTAAAGACTTAGTTCTTTCTGATGCTTGTCCAGTGTTCTTTCTATTATCCCTTACTTTAGTAATGACCTTTAAAAATGTAGAGGTACAGCCGGGTGCAGTGACTCATGCCTGTAATCCCAGCACACTATGGGAGGCCAAGGCAGGTGGATCACCTTAGGTCAGGAGTTCGAGACCAGCCTAGTTAACATAGTGAAACCTTGGCATAGGCCATTACACCTGGCCTTTCTTTTTTTCTTTTTCTTTTTTTGAGAGGAGTCTCGCTCTGTCGCCTAGATCTCACTGCAACCTCCGCCTCCTGGGTTCAAGTGATTCTTCTGCCTCAGCCTCTCGAGTAGCTGGGACTACAGGTGCCTGCCACCACGCCTAGCTAATTTTTGTATTTTTAGTAGAGATGGAGTTTCACTGTGTTAGCCAGGATGGTCTTAATCTCTTGACCTCATGATCCGCCCGCCTCAGCCTCCCAAGGTGCTGGGATTAGAGGCGTGAGCCCCTGCACCCGGCCCATGCCTGACCTTTTTTTTTTTGAGATGGAGTTGCCCAGGCTGGCCTGGAACTCCTGGAGCTCTTAGTAGATTACAGGCATGTGCCACTGTGCCTGGCAGCTTTCATTTTTTTTGAAAAAAAAGTCATTTATTTACTTATTTATTTTAGATACAGGGTCTCATTCTGTTTCCCAGGCTGAAGTGCAGTGGCGTAATTATAGCTTACTACAACCTTGAATTCTTGGGCTCTAGCAGTCCTCCTGCCTCAGCCTCCCAGAGTGCTGGGATTACAGGCATGAGCCACCGCCCTCAGCCAGTTTTCATTTTTAATATGTTTGCCTGGGCTTATTTTGAACGCTGTCTTGAATTTAATTCCCTTTTCAAATTTCACAAAGGTTCTTGTAAATATGCCCTTTTGAAAGAGGGAAGCCAGGGAGATGCTATGTCCACATCACTGGGAAACCTGCTGACTGCAGGCTACATGCCTTTCATATATAGGCAGTTGCATGGTATCCCCTCTTCCCACTGGTAATGAGCTTTGAATAATCTACTCCCAAACAACAAAAACTGGGTGAAGGCTAATTTTAAATGTGAACATTGAAACTCCATAAAATCCAGAGGCAGAGGCAGTTCTAGTCCTTGAAAGTAAAGGATTTTGGTGATCCCTGTCCTCCAACACCACAAAATTTTTTTCTTTCTTTCTCTTTTTTGAGACAGGATCTTGCTCTGTTGTCCAGGCTTGGGTGCAGTGGAATGCTCACTGCAGTCTCAGGCAATCTCTACCTCAGGCAATCTCTGCTTCAAGCAATCTCCAACCGCCTCAGCCTCCCAAGGTGTTGGGATTACAGGAATGAGCCACCATGCCCAGCCGAAAATTTTTTGACATCATGTAGAATTTCTCTCCTCCCCTTCCTTCCTTTCTTTTCTTTTTCTTTTTTGAGACGGAGTCTCACTCTTGCCCAGCCTGGAGTGCAGTGGCGAGATCTCGGCTCACTGCAACCTCCACCTCCCATGTTCAGCCAGTTCTCCTGCCTCAGCCTCCCAAGTAGCTGGGGCTACAGGTGCATGCCACCACGCCTGGCTAATTTTTTTTGTATTATTAGTAGAGACGGGATTTCACTGTATTGGCCAGGCTGTTCTTGAACTCCTGACCCCGTGGTCCACCTACCTCTGCCTCCCAAATTGTTGGGATTACAGGCATGAGCTGCTGCACCAGCCTCCTTTTTTTTCTTAAGATAGGGTCTTGTTTTGTTGCCAAGGTTGGAGTGCAGGCTCACTGCAGCCTTACCCTCCTGAGTAGCTGGTACCACAGGCATGTACCACTATGTGGCTGGCTAATTAAAAAAAATTTTTTTTTGTAAAGACAGGGTCTTGCCATGTTGCCCAGACTGGAAGAATTTTTTGTGTGCGAGTCATCTGAGGTCATTATTTCCTGTATAGCTTCCGAATTCTTAGTATCAAGTCCTATTGTGTCATTTAGAGAAAGACTGACTTGGAGAAATACCTCACATTTTCTGTAAGTAAATAGGCTGCTTTTTGCTTTCAGTTAGTATGGCAAATACTTTTTTCTTTTTCTTTCTTTTTTTGAGACAGAGTTTCGTCTTGTATCCCCAATGTTTAAGACAATAAAATCTGCTGGGTGTGGTGACTCACGCCTGTAATCCCAGCACTTTGGGAGGCCAAGGCGAGCAGATCACCTGAGGTCAGGAGTTTGAGACCAGCCTGGTCAACATGGTGAAACCTTGTCTGTACTAAAAATACAAAAATTAGCTGGGCATGGTGGCAGGCACCTGTAATCCCAGCTACTTGGGAGGCTGAGGCAGAATCTTTTGACCCTAACCTGGAAGGCGGAGGTTGCAGTGAGCAGAGATGGTGCCACTGCATTCCAGCCTGGGCGACAGAGTGAGACTCTGCCAAAAAAAAAAAAAAAAAGCCTAGTTCATAGTGTTGATAATGAGCTAACCCAACTGGAGGAAGGCAGCAGATGATAGATACATAACTGTAATTGGACCAGTGGTTATTATAAAGCATTGACAACCTCTGATCTCCCTGTATCTTGCAAGTTTCCTTTTATTCTTTTTCTCATGGTCAAGGCATGTAGCTAGTGGGAAGAAAATGCATCTTAAGTAAGTTAAAGGATGACTGGTCTTCTGGATTAAGAATTGAAATTTATGTTTACTTTCTACCCCCATGAGCCAGTCATCCAAACATTGCCCCATCAGTGATGGTGGATGGTGTATGAGTCCATAGGAAGGTGTCACTAAACATTAAATAACTATTGTGTGCCAGGCGTGGAGGCCCGGTTTAGTGGGGGAGTCAGACAGATCGGCAACACTTTCAGGAAGAGGCCTAAGTGGAGTACTATGGCTGGATCAGAGAAGGTCTTGTAGAGAAGATAATGCCTAAGTTAAGATTTGAAAGATCCATTGAATTAAGCAGTGTTAAGTCTGGGAGTGGCAGGTAGAGTGTAAGGCCAACTCCGGCATGGATGAGGAGGCCGAGAGACAAAGATGCAGCATTGGGAGGGCTACAAGTATTTCCTTCTGGCTGGAGGGGAAGGGTTGGCAGGGTTGAGTGGAAAGAGATGAGGCCACAGAGGTATGTAGGGGCCAAATTGGGAAAGGCTTCCTTGTACTTGGTTATGGAAGCTCGAACTTTGTCCTGAAAGTGCAGGGAGCTTTGATTTTTTTTTTTCTTAAGTAGAGGAGTGATATAGCTATATTTATTTGTTTATTTAAAAAAATTTTGACTGGGTGTGGGGGTTCACGCCTGTAATCCCATAACTTTGGGAGGCCGAGGTGGGTGGATCACCTGAGGTCAGGAGTTCGAGACCTACCTGACCAACATGGAGAAACCCTGTCTGTGCTAAAAATACAAAATTAGCCAGATGTGGTGGCACATGCCTGTAATTGCAGCTACTCAGGAGGCTTAGGCAGGAGAATTGCTTGAACCCGGGAGGCAGAAGTTTCGGTGAGCTGAGATTGCACCAGTGTATTTTAGCCTGGGCAGCAAGAGCAAAACTCCCTTTCAAAAAAAATTTTTTTTTATAAGTCCGGGCACAGTAGCTCACGCCTGTAATTCTAGCAGTTTGGAAGGCTGAGGTGGATGGATCACCTGAGGTTGGGAGTTCGAGACCAGCCTGACCAACATAGAGAAACCTCCTCTCTTCTAAAATTACAAAAATTAGCCAGATGTGGTGGCGCATGCCTATAATCACAGCTACTTGGGGCTGAGGCAGGAGAATCGCTTGAACCCAGGAGGGAAAGATTGTGGTGAGCTGAGATTACACCATTGTACTCCAGCCTGGGCAGCAGGAGCGAAGCTGTCTAAAAAAAAAATTTTTTTTCCTCTTTCTTTCTTTTTTTTTTTTTAAACATACCTGATAGCAGTAACTTAAGCAAAAAAAAGTCTCACTCTGTTACCCAGGCTGTGTGCAGTGGTGCCATCATGGCTTACTGCAGACTCAACCTCCCAGGCTCAAGTGATCCTCCTACTTCAACCTCAACCTCCCGAGTAGCTGAGACTACAGGTTTGCACTACCACACTTGACTGATTTTTTTGTTTTTTATAGAGACAGGGTCTCACCATGTTGCCCATGTTGGTCTTGAATGCCTGGACATAAGCGATTCTCCCATTTCAGCCTCTCAGAGTGCTAGGATTGCAGGCATGAGCCACCACATCTGGCTTAATTTAGATTAAATTCAGGAGACCAGAACTTTGATTTTCTTCTCTTTCTTTGGAGAAGAGGCCATTCTCCCCAGTGTGACTGCTACTTCACTCTGGGGTCCCCAGTGCTTCCTATAGCTGCTTGTCATTTTGGAACATGCACAGTAGGCTATGGGTAGTAGGAAAAAAAATGATCAGTTAGTTTGGGGTTCCTCGGTGCTGATTTCTTTATGTCTGTCCCTTCAGTAAAAAGAAGGTATTTAAGACTCGTGGTATCACAGAAACCACAGTTCCAGGAATACCATACCTAAAGGGGCCACCTCTCAGCTGGTGCTGGGCTTTTTGGAAAGGTTGAGTCTTAGGGACTGTGATTTCCTCAGAAGGGGCTTTCTGTGAAGCAGTCAGGCAGTTTAGGCATGATTCTGCTGAGCAGTCTGTCCCTGAGACTCTGGAAAAAGATTGGTTTCACTGTGGCTTCAAAGAAAGGAGGATAATGAGCTTTTCACTGGTAACTTTTCAGCCCTTTTCATTGGCTGCATGGGGGGGCCTGTTCCCAGCGTGCCCTGGGTATCAAGAGAGCTGCCATGGTTGCCATAGCTGGAAATTCCAGCAATCACTGGCTTTCTTGTTTTTACTTCTATGGCAGAAGAGGATTTAGCGTATCTTTCTAAAACTGTTGGTACAATCCTGCAGAGAAAAGTCATGCTTGTCTAGGTCTGATGACTCAAAACATTCTAGGGGCCAGCCCTTTCCAGTTTTCACTTCTCCACTGCTATGGGTCCCCAACGGCTAACAGCAGTTTCTGGCTGTATCAGGTAGCTAGCCTCCACAAGGTGTGTTCTGTCAGGACTACTACTGACTTAATGGTTTCCTAGGAGGAGTTTGAGTTTAGCTACTTAAATCTGTGGCCAAAGTATAAAATAAAATAAAAATTTTAAGTAGTGACCATAGAGATTTCTTTTCTTGAAGAGTGTATTTCTTAAAACTGTTTGCTCTTACCAAGCATCTTTCTCTTTAACATCTAGCTCTGTGCAGGGTGTTAAGGTTAAAACCATGCCCCGGCCAGGTGCAGTGGCTCACGCCTGTAATCCCAGCACTTTGGGAGTCTGAGGCAGGGGGATCATGAGGTCAGGAGTTCAAGACCAGCCTGGCCAAATATTGTGAAACCCTGTCTCTCTACTAATAATACACAAAATTAGCCAGGCATGGTGGTGTGCGCTTGTAGTCCCACCTTCTCAGGAGGCTGAGGCAGGAGAATAGCTTGAACCTGGGAGGCGGAGGTTGCAGTGAGCTGAGATCATGCAACTGCACTCCAGCCTGGGTGACAGAGCAAGACTTTGTCTCAAAAAATAAAAAAAAAAACCAAAAAAACCATGCCCCACAGAAATTAGCAACAAACCCCAATAGTCTGTATGGAGACAGATTTTTTTTTATATATAAGGAGGGTCTCTGTCACCCAGGCTGGAGTGCAGTGGCACAATTTCTGCTCACTGAACCTCTGCCTCCCAGGTTCAAGCAATTCTCATGCCTCAGCTTTCCAAGCAGCTGGGACTACAGGCATGTGCCACCATGCCCAGCTAATGTTTTGTATTTTAGTAGAGACGAGTTTCACCATGTTGCCCAGGCTGGTCTCGAACTCCTGAGCTAGGCAGTCTGCCCACCTAGGCCTCCCAAAGTGTTAGGATTACAGGTGTGAGCCACCGCACCTGGTCCGAGACAGAGAATCTTATCCCTGATTGTGAGACACTTCAAAATGTCCCTCACAGTGAGCCAGCCGCTTCCCCCAACAAACTCTTTCCCTTATAAAAGAAACACAGGAAATAACAGTCATTCCTTTCTAAAAGGAATAATAAATATGTACAGTTAAAATTGCATTCTTCAGGGGCCAGGGTGATTAGGTAAGATTGAATAGAAGGAAAGAAAGTATGACTTGAGTCTGGAAAGGTCAGGACTGTCACCACTCTTCACTGACCTTGACAACCATTCTCAGCCCACATGCTCTGCCCTCCCTAGCTTATAACATTTATAAACTTCATATGTCAGTAGTGTTTCTGCTATCTAGTTGCTCATCTCACTGGTGAACAAGCACTGAGCCTGTGGGAAGCTCCCAAGTCCCTCGGACCCTTTTTGGAAGAGCTTCTAATATCTATGTTATATGACTCTCTACAGCCCAGGCAGAGTGCCTTTTTACATTCATTCTCAGTGACCTTGTGAGGTGTAGGTGCTATTATTCCTGTTCCCTGGAGGAAATGATGTGGTCGGTTCAGCTGTGGCTGTTAGGCCTCGCTGGCCTGAGCCCACACTCTTAGGGACCTTTTTTGGAGCAGTTTGTTTACATTTGCTTCTCACCTGATAATTAACTAGTTAAGTGCTTTAGGATGCTTGCTTACTAGTTCTTTTGAAGCATTTCTTTTGTTTTCACCTGGATTGACCTCCTGCCTCTGTAGCCTGGATGAGCTCATAAACTTTGCATCTCTGAGAAATCCGAACTCAGTGCTCAAGAGCCAAGCGATAATCCTGCTGTCGGTTGTAATACTAAGAACGGTGACTGCAAGTGAGATGCTGGTGAAAATCTTGATCAGAAATGAGAAATAACTTTTCAACATTTGGCCAAGTAGAAAAAGATAATATAAATAATTGTTGGGCCTGGTATGTTGGTTCATGCGTGTAATCCCAGCATTTTGGGAGGCTGAGATGGGCAGATCACTTGAGGTCAGGAGTTCCAGCGAAACCCTATCTCTACTGAAAATACGAAAATTAGCCGGGCGTCATGGCAGGCGCCTGTAATCTCACCTACTTGGGAGGCTGAGGCAGAAGAATTACTAGGCCCTGGGAGGTGGAGGTTGCTGTAAGCCGAGATTGTGCCACTGCACTCCAGCCTGGGCGACAGAGCGAGACTTCGTCCCCCACCCAAAAAAAAAGTGTTGCTTAGGATTTTTAGATGGAGGGGCTAGCGGTCTCACCTTGTCACCCAGACTGATGTGGAACTCGTGGCTTCAGTAGATCCTCCTGCCTCAGCCTCATCCTGAGTAGCTAGGAGTACAGGTCCCTGAGTCACTGCACCTAGCCGACAGGATTTTTTTTTTTTTTTTTTTTTTGAGGTGAGATTTCACCGTATTGGTCAGGCTGGTCTTGAACTCCTGACCTCAGGTGATCCACCCACCTCGGCCTCCCATAGTGCTGGGATTACCAGGATTTTAAAATATTGAACTTGAATGCCTTTAGCGGGTTTTGGTTGCTCTCTGCTGTCCTCTCCTCTGATCTCTCCTGCAATCTCCCTTTTCCTGTTGTTACCTCTTGTGTTCCATTCTGCCTACTTTAGCCATCTGGCCTTGGAGGCATTGTGTTTGCCGCCCCTGCTGAGTGCTGGTGATTCTAACTGGGCTTTGATGAGAGCACACTTGGGTATTGAACTGAAATCTGGTAGATGAGGGTAATAGTGTCTTTGTTCCATCCTCCAGAGTCAGTAATGCCTGATAGTTCCTTTGGGAGAGGAGCCTTGCTGTCATTGTAAAAGGTAGCAAGAAAGGATAGTGTCCCTCTGCCAGTTAACAGTCTACTTTTCTCTATCAATGGCGATAGATAAACAGACTGGAATTTAAATGCCTGATCTGATTTTTGGGCAAATCACTACCTACCCATCTGTCCATATTGTTCTCCTAATTTGTAAAACTGAATTAGTAGAATTTGCCTTGCCAATTAGTGAGAGTTAAAATACAAGCGTCATTCACAGGTGGATATTGGAGCCGAGTGCCATTGTTCTGAGTGTGAAGCTATTGTTCTTTCCAGCCACTCACAGTGTAGCCTCTATCCAGTTTGGGTTCAGGGTTCCTAAGACTGGCTGAAGGGTCACTTTCTTGCTGCCCCAAGGACAAATATATTCTCTTCTGAGAGTTGTTTTGCTTAGTGTTGTACGAAAACCAGAAGGGAGAAGGATCTACAAAAACACAGAGAAAGCAGGAGCCCCATTAGATTCGACCCCATTTTATTTCCAGAGCAAGATTCTTCAACATTATGCCTGCTTATCCCATTACTTTCAGGTATAGGGCTGGATGTATCCCTGCCACATGGAGACCCTTTGAAGAGGCACTCAATACGTTGTCTCAGGATGGCGTCTACAAAGTTTCTGAGGCTTTCTAGCCTGGGATACGTCTAAACTGCTAGGCCTGGTTGCTGCTGAAGAATTATGGCAACTACTTTTTTTTTTTTAAAGAGACAGAGTCTTGCTTTGTCCCCCAGGCTGGAGTGCAGTTGGTGTGATCGGCTCACTGCAACCTCTGCCTTCCAGGTTCTCAAATTCTCCTGCCTCAGCCTCCTTAGTAGCTGCCTGCCACCGTGACACCTGGCTGTTTTTCGTATTTGTAGTAGAGATGGGGTTTCACCATGTTGGCCAGTCTGGTCTTGAACTCCTGACCGGTGATCTGCCCACCTCGGCCTCCCAGAGTGTTGGGATTACAGGTGTGAGCCACTGTGCTTTTGGCATCTTCTTTATAGGTTTAAGATCTGGGCCTTGGGAGTCGGCTGTTTTTGTCTGTTACTGCTATTGGCCTGAGAAACCAGGGCTTTCACTGACCTGACCTGAGGAGTAGCAGCTGGCAGGATGGTGTTATCTGTCAGCTCTTATCCTAATTTTTTTTTTTTTTTTGAGACTGAGTCTTGCTTTTTCGTCCAGGGTGGAGTGCAGTGGCGCAATCTTGGCTCACGACAACCTCTGCCTCCCAGGTTCAAGCAATTCTCCTGCGTCAGCCTCCCGAGTAGCTGGAATTACAGGCACGTGCCACCACACCTAACTGAGTTTTGTATTTTTGGTAGAGAGGAGGTTTTGCCATTTTGGCCAGGCTGGTCTCGAACTCCCTCAGGTCATCCACCCGCCTCAGACTCCCAAAGTGCTGAGATTACAGGTGTGAGCCACTGTGCCAGACCTCCTTATCCTACTTTTATTAGTTCCTGATGCCACCTGCCTGCCACTGTTCTGAACTTTTTTTGCTTTCTCCTCTTGAGATTTAGGTTCAGTTTTATCACTTATTAGTTGTGTAACAGGCAAATTTGGGTTTGCAGCAAGGCCACAAACTTAGCTTCTGGGTATGCAGCAAGGCTGATGGATGCCCCACAGATTGTAGCAAACATTAGAGGTGGTAAATGGAGGGCATAGTACCTGTTTTTTTGGCCAAGAAATGCCTAAGGAGCCTTAGCTTTTATTTTGAATGTGGATAGTGTCACTTCCCTGGATCCAGATAGATCCAGTTCAAATTCTGGCTCTACTTCATACTAGCTGTGGAACCATGGTCAAATTATATAA
>CAUYLG010025216.1:0-18594 GCA_963573385.1 Cacajao melanocephalus | reverse complement strand
TTGGCCTGCCTTGCTAGGTTGGGGAAGTTTTCCTGGATAATATCCTGAAGAGTATTTTCCAGCTTGGATCCATTCTCTTCGTCACATTCAGGTACACCTATCAAACGTAGATTAGGTCTTTTCACATAGTCCCATATTTCTTAGAGACTTTTTTCATTCCTTGTTTCCCTTTTTTCTCTCTGTAATGGCAGGTTGCCTCAGCAATGGTGGACTATCTCTGTAGTGGTAGAGTGCCTCAGTAATCGTGGACGCCCCTCCCCCACAGAACTGGACCATCCCGGGTTCAGCTGTGCTTGCTGTGAAACTCTCAACCCAGAGCATTTCCAATTGCTGGGTTTTTTTTGGTTTTTTTTTTTTTTTTTTTTTTTGGGGCATGGGACTACCCGAGCCTGATCCCCTGGCTCCCTGCCTCAGAGCCTTTTTTTTTTAGTTGAACGGTTGACTCTCTCCCAGGTGTTCCAGTCGCCTATTGAGAAGGCGCTGGAATCTGTGTGATTTCCCGTGCGGCCACCCACTGCGCCGGCTGAAACAGCCCCGCTGAGATTCGTGGCGCTTTTTTGCCCAGGAATCTCCTGGCCTGGCTCCCTATTTCAGTCCCCTTTTTAATCAGATGAATGGGTGACTCTGTGCCTTCCCAAACCTCCACTCGCCAGCTAAAAGGACACCCAGACCAGTGTATTTTATATGGAGAACTGCTGCACTGGGGCGCCGGCAACACAGCTGTGCTGGCCAAAACAGCCACACTGGCAACCCGTGGGGCTCCTCCACCTGGGAATCTCCTGGTCTGTGGGCAATAAAAATCCATCTGGAAATGCGGCGTCCACTCACCCTCTGTGCTTTCACTGGGAGCTGCAATCCTGAGCTGCTCCTAATTGGCCATCTTGGATCTTCACCCGTGAAAATTTCTTATTAATATTTTTTAAACTGCCTGTATTGGCTAAACCCCCCAATTAAAAGGCACAGTGTAGCAAGCTGGATAAAGAAGCAAGACCAAATGGTATGCTGTTTTCAAGACACCCATCTTACATGCAACAACATCCATAGGCTCAAAATAAAGGGATGTAGAAAAACCTACCAAGCAAATGGAAAACAGAAAAAAAGCAGGGATTGCAATTCTAATTTGAGACAAAACAGACTTTAAACCAACAATAATCAAAAAAGAAAGAAAAGCAATATATGATGGTAAAGGGTTCCATTCAACAAGAAGGCATAACTATCCTAAATACATATGCACCCAAAACAAAAGCACCCAGATGCATAAAGCAAGTTCTTAGAGACCCTTCAAAGAGATTTAGACTTCCACACAATAATAGCAGGAGATATCAACACCCCACCAACTGTATTAGATGGATTACTGAGGCAGAAAATTAACAAGATATTCAGGACCTGAACTCTCACTGGATCAAATGGATCTGATAGACATCTACATAACTCTCCACCCAAAAATAACAGAATATATATTCTTCTCAACATTACATAGTACATACTTTAAAACTAACTGCAAAATGCTTCTCAGGAAATGCAGAAGAACTGAAATCATAACAACCACTCTCTCAGACCACAGCTCAATACAGTTACAGATTAAGACTAAGAAAATCACTCAAAACTCTACAATTACATGGAAATTGAATAACCTACTCCTGAATGACTTTTGGGTAAATAATGAAATTAAGGCAGAAATCAAGAAGTTCTTTGAAACTAGTGAGAAAAAAGACACAATATACCAGCATCTTTGAGACACAGCTAAGGCAGTGTTAAGAGGGAACTTTGTAGCACTAAACACCCACATCAAAAAGTTAGAAAAATCTCAATTTGAGAATCTATTATCACAAGTAAAAGAACTAGAGAACCAAGAGAAAACCAATCCCAAAGTTAGCAGAAGACAAGACATAACAAAACCAGAGCTGAACTGAAGAAGATTGAGATATGAAAAACCTTCAAAGCATCAATGAATCCGGAGTTGGTTTTTTGAAAAAAGTTAATAAAATATATAGACCACTAGCTAGACTAATACAGAAGAAAAGAGAGAAAAATTCAAATAAACACAATCAGAAATGACAAACGGGATATTACACTGAGCCAAAGAAATGCAAATAACCATCAGAAACTATTATGAACACCTCTATGCACACAAACTAGAAATTCTAGAAGAAATGGATACATTCATTTAAAGATGTTTATTTTTCTGTTTTGTTTTTTGTTTTATAAAACCCCTTTATCAAGGTATGATAGGTATGATTCACATGTAAAAAGCTGTACGCATTTAATTTATACAACTCAAAGAGTTTGGTGATAGGTATACACCCATTGAAATCATCACCACCATCAAGACTATAGACGTATCCATCTTCTCCCTAAGTTTCCTCCTACCCCTTTTATTATTACTATTATTAGAATTTGTGTGTGTGTGTGTGTGTGTGTGTGTAGTAAGAACAGAATATAAGATCTACCCTTTTCACAAAATTTAAGAACACAATAGTTTATTGTTAGCTACAGGCACTGTGCTGTATAGTAGATCTCCAGAACCTCTTCACCTTGCACAAATGAAACTTTATACTCTTTGAATATCACCTTCCCATTTCTCCCTCCCCTCATTCTCTGGCAATTACAGTTATGCTCTCTGCTTCTATGACTGACTATTTTAGATTACATGTATAAGTGAGATCATTTAGTAGTTATATTTTTATGTCTAGCTTATTTTACTTAACATAATATCCTCCATGTTCATCCATGTGTCAGGATTACTTTGTTTTTATTGTTGAATAAATTTCATTATATATATGTCATTTTTTAAATCCATCCATCTGTCAGCAAATAGATTGTTTTCATATCTTGGCTACTGTGAATTATGCCACAATAAACAAGGAAGTGAAAGTATCTTTTTGAAATCCTGACTTCAATTCTTTTGGATTAATGCACAGAAGTAGGATTGCTGGATTATAAATTATCGATGAGGTTACTAATTTTATATGTTAATTATGTATCCTGCAACTTTACTAAATTTATTAGTTCTAACAGTTTCTTGTGGAATCTTTAGGGTTTAACTGCATATAAGACCATGAAGCATAGTTGTATTTTTTTTTAGGAACCTGCATACTGTTTTCCATAATGGCTATAACAATTTATATTCCCAGAGACAGTGTAGCAACAGCTGTAATTTTTTTTTGACTAGTAATAACTTTTCTAATAAGTATGAAGTGATAGCTCCTTATACTTTTGATTGAATATCCCTGATGATTAGAGATAGTGAGTCACTTTTCATAAACCTCTTGGCTATTGATATTTATATGTCCTTTGGGGAAAATGTTTATTCATGTTTAGGGGAAATACTCCATTCTAAAATTTGGGGTATTTTTGGTTATCGAGTTGTATGAGTTTCTTACATATTTTGGGCATTAACTCTTTATTAGATATATAATTTGAAAATATTCTCCCATTCCATATGTTGTTTTTTATTTTGTTGATTATTTGCTGTGCAAAAGCTTTTTAGTTTGATGTAATCTTACTTGTTAATTTTTGCTTTTATTCCCTATGCTTTTGGTGTCATGATGAAAAATCATTGCCAAGATCAATGTCAAGGAGATTTTTCTGTATGTTTTCTCTTTTTTTCTTTATTTTTTGTCTTTCTCTCTTTTTTTTTTTTTTTTTTGGTATGCTTTTCTTCTAAGAGTTTATAGTTTAAGGCCTTTTGTTTATGCCTTTTATTCATTTTGAATTGATTTGTGTGTGTGATTAAAGGTATGGGTCCAATATCATTCTATTGCATGTAAATATCCAGTTTTCCAAACACCATTTACTAAGGAAACTATCATTTATCCATTTTGTACTCTTGGTAATCTTACTAAAGATTAGTTGACCATGTGGCATGTGTTTATTTCTGGGCTTTTAATTCTGTTCCATTGATCTATGTGTCTGTTTTTATGCCAGTATCATATGGTTTTGATTACTATCAGGTTAGTGCAAAAGTAATAGCAGTCTTTGCTATTACTTTCAATGGCAAAAACCACAATCACTTTTGCACCAACTTAATATAACAAAATATAATTTGAAATCAGAGAGTATGAGGCTTGTACTTTGTTCTTTTTTGCTCAAGACTTATTTGGCTATTCAGGGTCTTTTCAGATTCCACGTGAATTTAGATTTTTTTCTAACTCTGTGAAAAATGCCTTTGTATTTTAATAGTGATTGCATTAAATCTATAAATTGATTTGGGTATTATGAACATTTAAGCAATATTAATTCTTCTAATCCATGAACACATGATAGATTTATATTTATTTGTTTCTTATTCCATCTCTTCTATCAGTGTCTTATACTTTTCAGTGTACAGATCTTTCACCTCATTGGTTAAATTTATTTCTAATTTTTTGATGCTATTGCAAATGAAATTGTTTCCTTGATTTCTTTCCAGACAATTTATTGTTAGTGTATAGAAACACTATAATTTTTGTATGTTGATTTTGTATCCTACGACTTTGCTAAATTCATTTATTAGTTCTAACAGGATTTTTTGTGGATTTTCTAGGGCTCACTACATGTCATTTCATCTGCAGACAGAGACAATTGTGTTTCTTCCTTTCTGATTTAATTTCCTTTTATTATTATTTTATTATTATTATTATTATTATTTTTGCTTAATTGCTCTGGCTACAACATCCAATACTATGTGGTAAGCGTGGACACTTTTATCTTGCTCCTAATCTCAAAGGAAAGGTTTCACTATTTCACTGTCGGGTATAGCAAAAATAAAATTCTAAGCTTCCCAGTCAACAGAATGGACCCCCACATCTCAAGAAAGGGGATTCACAAGTAAACTTGAAAGACTAGTCCAGGCCATGATGGAAAGGTGAGGTTGGACACGCCTCATAATATCCTCTTCCCTTTGGAGTTCAGGCACAACTGAGCAGTATTAACATTACAACAGAGATCTTAAGACTGAAAAAACAGACCTTGTAGCAATAAGATACCAAATCCCAACCTGACTATGGTATAGCATCACATGACAGATAGCAGGCCCTGAAAGAAATTAAAATATTTTACCCCAAAACATATTTGTTTGACATCTTTTGAAACAACCTGGTAAAGCTGCCTCTTGTGGGGTAAATTCTGTAGAGAATCCCCTTCCCTTTCCAGGTCTTTTTTTGATGCTGAAGAGATTAGCTGAGAGTCTAGCTATTTTTAAAGATCTCAATATGAAATATTTGCCATCTATTTGCGTCTAAGGGTGGCCACTTATGAGACTTCATCTACATATAAGAACCTTGGTCTCCACAACCCCCTATCCTAACCCAGACACTCTTTTCTATGGATTTCAGGACTTTTAAATAATAACAACTCACAACCATTTGCCAACCAGAAAATCTTCGAATCCACCTATGACTTGGAAGCCCTCACTTCAAGTTGTCCTGCCTTTCTAGAGCAAACCAATATACCCCTTACATATATTGATCGATGTCTGTTGTAACTTCTGTCCCCTTAAAACAGAAAATCAAGCTGTAACTCAACCACCTTGGGCACATATTCTCAGAACCTCTTGAGACTATGCCTTGGGCCTTGGTCACTCATATTTGGCCCAGAATAAACCTCTTCTAATGTTTTATAGAGTTTGACTCTTTTTGTAGACACATATATGATCTTTATTATGTTGAAGTACATTCTTTTGTTACCTAATCTGTTGACTGAATATTGCTGAATATTGTCAAATGCTTTCTCTGCATTTGTTAACATAATTATACATTATTTGCTCTTCATTCTGTTAATGTCATATATAATATTTATTTGCATGTGTTGAAATATTCTTGCATCCCAGAGATAAATCTCACTTGATTATAGGGATTCCTTTAATCTTTCTTATTTTCTTTCTTTCTTTTTTTTTTTTTTTTTTTGACGGAGTCTTGCTCTGTTGCCAGGCTGGAGTGTAGTGGCCCAATCTTGGCTCACTGCAACCTCCACCTCCTGGGTTCAAGCAATTCTCCTGCCTCAGCCTCCAGAGTAGCTAGGACTACAGGCATGGGACACCACCACAGCCAGCTAATTTTGTACTTTTAGTAGAGACGGAGTTTTGCTATGTTGGCCAGGATAGTCTCAATCTCTTGACCTTGTGATCCACCCACCTGGGACTCCCAAAGTGTTGGGATTACAGGCATGAGCCACTGCACCTGGCCTAATGCTTCTTTTAATGTATTTTTTAATGATTCTTTTTATGATAAATTTGGTTGGCTAATATTTGTTGGAAATGTTTGCATCTATGTTTATAAGGGACATTGGCTTTGTAATTCTCTTCTTTTTTGTGGTATTCTTATATGGTTTTTGTATCAGGGTAATTGTGGCCTCATAACATGAGTTTGGAATTATTACCACCTCTTTAATTTCTTGCATGAGTTTGAAAAGTCTTGGCATTAATTTTTCTTTAAATATTTTGTGGACTTCATCAGCAGAGCCATCCAGTCATGGAACTTTCTTTATTGGGAAATTTTTGATTATCAATTTTATTCCTAATTCATTACTGGTCTGGTATTTTTAAAAAATTTATTCTGATTCAGTTTTTATAGGTTGTAAGTTTCTAGGAATGTATCAATTTCTGCTAGGTTATCCAATTTGCTGGCCTATAATTTTTCTTAGTGCTGTAGTCCAACCTTATCTTTGGTTTCACTTTTCATAATCTCAGTTACTTGTGATCAATTGTGGCCCAAAAAGATTAAATGAAAAATTTCAGAAATAAACAATTTGTAAGTTTTAAATTGCACACCATTCTGAGTAGCATGATGAAATCTCTATTATCCCGCTCTGTTCCATTTGAGACATGAAAAATAGCATACCTAGGGTTTGGTACTATCCGTGGTTTCTGGCATTCACTGGGGATCTTGGAATGTAACCCCTGTGGATAGGGGAAACTATGATAGTCTCATGACATTTTAAATTTCTGTGGTACCAGTTGTAATGTATCATCTTTTATTTATGATTTATTTGAGTCAGTTCTCTTTTTTTGGTTAATCTAAGTAAAGCTTTGTCCATTGTATTTGTCTTTTTAATTAAACAACATTTAGTTTTATTGATCTTTTTATTATTTTTCTATTTCATTTATTTCCGCTCCAATTATTATTTTTTCCTTTCTTCTGCTAAGTTTCGGCTTTTTTTTCTAATTTCTTGAGGTATAAACTTGGTTGTTCATTTAAGATCTTTCTTTTTTCTTGATATAGATATTTATAGCTATAAACTTTTAGAACTGCTTTTGCTACATTCCATAGATTACACTGCTGTTTAAAGATTTTTCATCATCACTATGGCTTCAATGTATCCCCCAAGTTTATGTGTTGAAAACTTAATCTCCAATGCAATAGTGTTGACAGGTGGTACCTTTAAGAGGTAACAAGGCCATGAGGATCCTGCCTTCATTAGTGAATTAATGCCACTATTGCAGAAGCAGCTTTCTTCGTCTCTCTTACTCTCTTTCCCTTCCACCTTTCTTCATGGAACTACACAGCTAGAAGGTCACCAGATGTGACCCTGTGATCTTAGACTTCCCAGCCTCCAGGACCATGAGCCAAATAAATCCCTGTTCATTGTCAATTATCCAATCTCAGGTATTCTGCTACAGCAGCATAAAACGGACTAAGACAACCACTGGGTACATGCTCTGTGAGCATGTTACATGTGCCCTTTATTGTGTTGAGCTATATTCCTTCTATATCTAATTTGTTGAAAGTTGGTTTTGTCATGAAAGGGTGTGAATGTTGTCAAATGCTTTTTCTGCATCTATCGAGATGATCATATGGTTTTTGTTCTTCCTTCTGATAGTGTAATGTATCACATTTATTGATTTGCATACATTGAACCATCCTTGTGTTCCAAGGATAAAGCTCACTTAATCATGGTAAATGAATCTTTTACTATGCTGTTTAATTCTGTTTGACAGTATTTTTTGTCTTTCTGTCCTCCTCCAGTCTGTACTGGCAGACTTTGGTAGAGAAAGACCTTGACCAGTCAGCCTGGCTAGATACTCTGGAAGTCTCTCAGATCTTTTTTATGGATGTACTTGCTTTACTCCTCTTGTTCCTTCTTGGTGAGGGGAAGTCTTAGGAGTTTCTTTTCTCAATCCTGCAAAGCAGGCTAGCTGCTGAGAGCCTTTCATTTATTTATCCCTAGGGCAATTCCCTAAAGCATTCAAGATTTGTGCACCTTCTCTCAATCCAGCAGAGTCAAGCTGATTACTACCTGTGTTCTGACTGCAGAAGTTTGTATGCACATCTGCTGAGGCTCAGGCCTACCCTGCCCTGTCTGCAGGGAAGCACATGCCTGCCTATGATGAAGTAAGGGGTTCTGGCCACAGAGGGTGGTGTGTGGAGGGCTGGGGGCACATATCAGCTGGTTGAGGACTCAGCAGGTTGTGAGTTGGGCTCCTACTCACTCAGCAGGTTGTGAGTTGGGCTCCAGCTCCAGCAGGAGCTGGCCAGTAGGTTGTGCTGCTTGTTGTTGAGGTCCATGTACTGGCTGCCATAAGCCCCCTCCTCTTTCCCTGCTCCTAGCTGCCCCTAGACGATTCAGTCACACTGGTCCCCTCACTGCTCTGCATTAAGTGAGACAGAAAAGGATTTCCTGGGCAGCATCCCACAAGCCTAGGGAATCTGGACACTCATTTTGCTCTCACTTTGCCCATGGCAAAAACTGTGGGCTGAGGGAGTCTCTCTTGGCACCAAGTTACCTTGGAAGAGCAGCGATGCAGGTAGAATGAAACAGTTCTTACCCCTCCATGCATCTGTTCTTGGCTTTTTTGCCTGACCAACCAGTTGGAACCACTCAGTTGGCTTCCTAGACTCCTACAAAAGTATCATTGTTCATGATAGTTGTTAAAATTAGTGTTTCTGTGGGAGTTCGAGAACTGAAAACTCCTATTTTACCATCCTAATAATGTCACTTCTTAAAGGTATAGTTGTATGATAGTTTGTATGTATAGTTTCATTATCATTCAATCATATGACACTTTTAATTATTATGACTTTTTCAATGAACTTAGTTATTTTTGAAGTATGTTTTTAAAGTTTCAAACATATATAAATATTAAATTGTTTTTCTTTTTCTTATTTAATTGAATCATATTGTGATTAGAAATTATTGTTTGCATCATACCAGTCTTTGTCCATTTGTACTTCTATAACAAAATATCACAGACTGGCTCATTTATAAACAATAGAAATGTATTTCTCATAGTTCTGGAGGCTGGGAAGTCCAAGATCAAGTATCAACAGGTTCGGCATCTGATGAGGACTTCCATCTGTTTCAAGATGGCACCTTGTTGCTGTGTCTGCTGAAGGGGATAAATGCTGTGTCCTCATATGGCAGAAGGAGTGGAAATGGTAAGTTCACCCCCTCAAACCCTTTTACAAGGCACTAACATGTTTATATGGGCATAGTCCTCAGGACTTAATCACCTCCTAAAAAGCCCACCTCTTAATAGTGATGCATTAGAGATTTAGTTTCAACATGGATTTTGGAGAAGACATGACACTGAAACCATATCACAATACCACTTTCTTCAAACTTTTTGTAAACCATTTTATGTGCTTGAGACTGATGAGTTAACTTATGTTCTACATGTGCTTCCAATTCTTTGTTGTGGGTGCAACCCTCTAAGAAAATCAATTAAATCGAGTTTGTTAATTTGTTGTTCAAATATTCTCTATTTTTACCGTTTCAAGTCACATTGCAATTTGGTGGCCCATGACTAAGTGTTCAGTATCTCCTAAGGTCTGGCCCAAGATTTATTTTTCAAAAGAACAGTAATTATTCATAGACAATGGCAGGGCTCTGCTCATAAATCCTGGGGACCTGTGCCATGATTCACCTACAGGGGCCTGGCAAAGGCTCCTGACAGCATGCCTATCTGTGACTCTTTGTGAGCCACATTTTGATCCATGTTTCAGCCAATCAAACTATAGAGGCCTTTCTAACATTCTGAGCTGCAACATTAAATAAAGAATCTCTGATTAGTGATGCCATTACATTTGGTCTGATCCAGCCATATGTCCTTGTACCACCACCTCACACTCTAAATATCATTTGACATGGATTCTCTGGATTTCTGGTCTGTATAGATTAGAAAAATCAACTAGTTCTTTTGGAGTGTGGTACACTTTCTAACAGGGTGTATATATACATTCTGTTGCTTTTACATGTTTAAGAGAGAAAGATGGAGATAGAGAGAGGAAGAGGAGAGACAGAAAGAGAGATTTATTATAAAGAATTGGCTTGCATATATCATGGAGGCTCTTTTAGGTCCCAACTCATGAGTGAGTCCACAATCTGGAGAACCAAGAGAGCCAATGATTAGTTTCAGTTTAAGTCAGAAGACCTGAGAACCAGAAGAGCCAATGGTGTCACTCCTGTCCAAAAGTTCACAGGCTCAAGACATAGAAAGAGCCAGTGGTTCAGTTTGAGTCTGAAGACCAGCAGCCTACTCTGAGGCCAGGAAGAGCCAGTGTCCCAGTTTCAAGGCTATCATGCAAGATAATTCTCTTACTCAGGGGAGGGTCAACCTTTTGTTCTATTCAGGTCTTCAACTGATTGGATAAGCCCATCCATATTATGGAGGGCAATCTTCTTTACACAGTTTACCAGTTTAAATGTGAATGTTATGTGTAAATACCTTCACAGAAACAGCCTGAATAATATTTAACCAAATCTGAGCAAATAATGACCCAGTAAAGGACATATCATAATCATAGATGAAGGAAATACTTAATTCTACTCCTCTGGAATTGTAAACAATTCTATTTCCACCTAACCAAATGTTTATAACTTTATTTTTACATCTCGTTTATTTTAAATGTTTAAAATAAATCATTAAACTAAGAAAGATAAAACAGCAATTCCAAGATGGAGGCTCCTCTCCTTGCTCTGAGTTACTGAAGCATTCACCCCTCCTCCTCTTCTCCTCCCTCTCCCTATTCACCCTCTCCCTACTCACCTCCTATCTGTACCCTGGATTCCATCTCTTGGCTCAGATGAGCATGCTGCATAGAACAGGATATGGTCCCAGCATTCTCTTGGACGGTCAGGGAGATCTCCACATCAAACAGGCCATGTATGTCCATGTTTGTCCTGGGGTCTGTGGACAATTCCTGTCCTTGTGGACCTTTCCACTTAGCTGTGGGCTGGGGGAACCAGCCCGAGGACCGACAGAGTAGCTGGATGCCTCTGTCAACATATGCCATGATGGAAATGAGAGGAACCGAGCCCAGTGCTGGGGAGAAAACAGGGAAGTGTTGAAAGCAAAGATCACATCCCAAAGCCACAGCAATTCTGAGTCAGGTGCATTCAGCGCATCCCCCACCCATTCTCTCACATACTCAAACACTAAAACCACTACCTTTGGCAAAAGCCTTCCCGTGGCCTTTATTCGTTTGCCATTTTTTAGCAACTATTATGTATGCTTGGCTGTTTCTAAGCACCAATCATGATGGAGTGAGAAAGACAGAACTGCTTCTGATAAGAAACTTCTCAGGAGCTCAGCTAATGTAAAGAGCTGAGCTGCCAGGTGTAACAGATTAAAGGAACAATGATCCAAATTAAAGTAATAGTGAAGCCTCTAATCAATTGATATAAAAGTACAAGCAAGAGCTAAACCAAGGAAGATGCCAACTCCTCCCTGTTTCATCCTCCTGCATGGAATGGAATTCCATTTGAGGGGCAGATGGATCATCGCACATGTGGGGCTGACTCACTATTGATGGAGTGCTGAACAAAAGACTTCACAGCTTTATGAAGCCTGAGCTCAGGAGGAGGTCTAGGGAGGAGGAACTGGAATGTAAGATACTGGATACTAAGACAGCGTGGAGAAAAGTGTTTTAGAGTTTGCCTTTTCTGTCTTGGGGGAACAACAGCCAGTGATGTGGGGGTAAAAGAATTTACCAAGACAGTTGTAGGTAGAGAAAGGCAGATTTATTAGAGAAAGTGAGAAAATGCTTTGCAAGGAAGGCAATTAGCAGGTTAGCATGAGGGAAGCTAATTGTGAGAAAACAAAGGCTTGCTGGGGATTTTATAGAACGAAACGTGAGCTGATTGATGAGGCCAAGGTAGCAGGGAGCCTAATATATTATTTTGTCAGCTGGGATGTTTGATAAATTGAGGCATTTGATGGTAAACAGGAAGTTTGTGAGTTCTGGGCCGTATATCCTGGGCTGTATGTCCAGGATGATAAAGAAAGGCAGATCTGTAAATTATCTGCTTTGTCTTTTGTCTAAATTTTCTAGACATGAAAAAAGGCATGTTTATACTTTATTTCCTTTTTTTCTTCTTTTTGTTTTTACCTGGCCCTGCCAGCCTGACTCATTTTCCCTAATTAGGACTCCACATTCTCCTCCTTGATATAAGGAACTTGAAAGTTCTGCCCAAGGCCTGAGATAGAGACCTGAGAATGAAAATGCCTGGGCTAGAAATGCAAATATGTAAAGACCAGGACAGCTTAGATGGGCCTGAGGGCTCACCTGAAACTCTCATCAGAGATTGCAAAGCATTGGTTATATTCCAGGTCTGCTATGAAGAGGAGGCTTTCCAGGAAACGCTTTTGAAAATTGCCTATGGTCAGGCCTGAAATTTCACTCATAGTGTTTTTTTTTAAATTGTTTTAAGTTAGTCAAATTTAGCAGTGGGGAGTTGTATACCAATTTTAGTGACACTACTGTTAATAAGTACTGATAATCCACTACCATTAGAGCAGCCCCACTCACAGGTTTTTAATCAGAAGACAGACTCTTCACAACTCACTGACCACACAGGGCAACAACGATAAACAATAAATTTCTTTTTTTTTCTTCTTTCTTCTTCTTCTTCTTTTTTTTTTTTTTTTTTTTTTTTTTGAATAAAGATGAGGTCTTCCCATACGCCCAGGCTGGTATCAAGCTCCTGGACTCAAGCAATCCTCCTGCCTCCGCGTCACAAAGTGTTGGGATTACAGGCAAGTGCCACTGCACCCAGCCCCATCAAATAAATTTCATTGTGAAGGGCGGTGTGACTATGGAAGCACAGTCAAGTTAACACAGAGCATTGAGTGATTCATTGTCAGGAGAAGTCACAGCATCTTGGAGCTGACATTTGCTCCCTGCTATGTCAGATAAACAAAAAAATTGTAGGACAAGTGAGCAATAATTTTTATTTGTTAATTTAAAAATAAATTTTCATCAGGAAAACTATTTGACAGTGCAGAAAACAAAAATAAAGTATTAATACAGGCAATAATTTGGTTAGATCTCAAGAGCATTATGCTGAATTTTAAAAGTCAATCTCAAAAAGTCACCTGTGGTGTGAATCTGTGTATGCAACATTCTTGAAATTACAACATCAGAGAGATGGAGGACCCCAGCTAGGTGTTGAGAAGGGGTGGGTGTGACCATAAAGGAGTAGCAGAGGGACATCTTCGTGATGATGGGGTAGTTCTATACCTTGATGTGATGGTGGTTACATGAATTTAAACACAGATAAAATACATAGAAATATACGCACAACACAGAAGGAATTTACAGTGTAGAATGCTGCGTTCTAACTAAATGACCTAAAATCTTAAAATTTCCTTACTGAGCAAACCACTTATAAAGTCCAGGATGGTTCTTTGGGACAAATCAGTTACGAAATATGAAACTGACCTGACACCTGCAGCTCCCAGACAGCCTCCTGGTGATAAGACTGGGAACCAATCCAGCAGCCATAGAGGCCAGCATCCAAGACAGTAATGTTTTCCAGACTCAGAGAGACGTGCCCCTTTGCAATAGAATCCTTCACCAATTTTGACCTCCCTTGATACTGTGGCATCTGCATAGATGGCTGGTCCTTCCCATTCCTGTAGAGGTAGACCACGCTAGAGATCTGGCTTCTGAAGAACCGCACTTCCATGGCCTCTGCATTAGTCTCAGGAGAAAGGAAACAGGAAAACACCGCATCCTCCCCCACCAAGGCCTGGACAGGCTTGCCTGGCCCAAACACCTGCCACTGCCCTGTGGGAAGAAATAAAAAGATAAATAATCAAAAACCTTTATAGTGTGACCTACTCAGGGCTCCAGGGGGCTGGGCTGGAGAAGTATATCAGGAAGAAACATTCATCATAATCCTATTTCTTTTTTTTTCTTCTTTTTTTTTTTTTTTTTTTTTGGTTGGGGTGTCAATATGTCACCCAGGCTGCAGTGCGGTGGCACGATCTCAGCTCACTACAACCTCTGCCTCCCAGGTTCAAGTGATTCTCTGGCCTCAGCCTCCTGAGTAGCTGGGATTACAGGCACCCACCACCACGTCCAGATAATTTTTGTATTTTTAGTAGAGACAGGGTTTCACCATGTTGGTCAGGCTGGTCTCGAACTTCTGATCTCATGATCCACCTGCCATGACCTCCCAAAGTGCTGGGATTACAAGTGTGAGCCACTGCCCAGCCCACAATCCTATTTCTAAAGCCAGTGACTTGCATTTGTACATCTCCTTACATTTGACAAACCATGCCCACATCAGTTACTTCATTCGGTTTTCAGAAGCAGCTGCAGAAATGTGTATTATTAACATATTTATTTTCAAGATGAGAAAACCATGTTATCCACAGGAAATAAAGTCCCTTTCTAAATGCAGACCCTTTGATTCAAGGAGATTCTATTGCCACATTCTCTCCCATATGTCCATTGGCTTCATTTTTTTAAAAAGCCCCCTTTCCATCTTCCTTGCTAAAATCCAAAGTCAACATCTTTCTAATAACTCAGAGAAGAGGATGAGCCCTAAAGTCTCCACTTTGGGACAATTTGTTAAGATTTCCTTCAAACACAATGTTATATAATTGTTTTATGACTACTATAGAGGAATATTTTATTTCCACCCATGGTGCACACGTTTATCTGCACTTCCTTAGTTAATTCAAAAATCTACTAGTTCTTCTAAGTTCTGAAAGACATGCTATGACACAGAAACAAGATTTTACAGTTTATTTTCCACACATTTATCCTTCGGCACATTCATGTGTGACTTATGCTTTCCAAAGCAAGTATCTTTTACACTTGTGCAGTAAGTTTTTCCACTTTATTTTAGCACTCAATGGTGCTTTGTCAACATGTCTTGCCTTCATTAAAAAAAAAAAAATTCTTGGTACACCTATATCCTCACCTCTCTATAAAACTTTCTTCATAGTCTTGCTTCAAGTGTGACAATTACACATTTTCTGTGAGCCTTCCCTGCACAGCTCTTGGCTCTGCGGGGACGGGGCCTTGCTCAGCATGGTACTCCCTTGTTCAGCACAGAGCCCATCACAGAGAACAGGCTCCACAAACAAGTTACTCATATGAACGGTAAGCACCATTTCCTTTCTTACTTGCTCATCTGTTTAACAATCATTTGAGTAATTTTCCTGGTGTAAATCACTCTTCCTACCCTGTAAGGATTACAATGCTTCTTAGATGTAAAACTATGGAGGCCCACTCCCTTCATCTTCTAAGTAGCCACCCCCTTTGTTTGGCAATGTCTCTTGATTAATTCACATGAATCCATTTATGGTATATAGATCTACCTGTGTGGTGCGTGCATGTGCATCAGAGGCAAAGTGAATCACGTGTGTGAATTTCTAGATAAGTGGATTTTTTTTAATTTTAGCACTAAGTATTTTTTAGTTTAATTACATTTTTATCAATCTTGCTAAAATGTATTTCACTCATGCATCTTCAAGACTATTATTAAATGAGGCTTGACTTTGCAGCCTGATGTCTGATCAGCTGCAGACCTGGTATAGCAGATGTTGAAGCCCTGATCCTACCACCCAACCCTGAGTCCCCTGCAGTGGGATGGGCACTTCCCTGCCTGCTGACAGTTCCGTCCCTGGAGCCTGGCCTCTGCCTCTCTGCTGAGGGCTTCCTTCCTGGAACCTTTGGAACCTACTTAGCCCTGGCACAGGGCAGCTCAGAAGATTTGAGATTTTAATAGTTCTGGGGCACATCTCACCCAGTAGGGAAAGGAGACAGTAGATGATGGGATGACTCTGAGCCACCATCTATACAGTTCCTCCAGTGATCCCAGTGGGACTGGGTCCCAGTTGCCACTGCAGCAACCTGCTCATTAGGACACCTTCTATGGCTTTCCTCCCACACACCTTCTATTAGCACACCTTCTATGGCTTCACTCTGTGCACTCCTTCACTTTGTTTTCCAGAATCACCTGCTGAACAAATCACTGGCAGGAAGGCCTTTGTCTTAGGTGAGCTTTTGGGACCCAGCCTATACAAGCTGGGCTGCTATGGATGCTGCCTTCAGGGTGTGTGGGGCTCTCGAGGCAAGGGAACATTTTCCAGGGTACTTCTGTTTCACCAGCCAGCCCTTGCTGCTGTCATCTCTCTTGCCTATAACATCTCCTTTCACTCTTTCTACTTCCTTCCCTTGAAGACGAGAAAAGAACAAGACTGTCTGTTGCTGCAACATGGCATGCACCAGTGCAGCTCTGTGCATTCTACATGCACAAGCTCATGCAGTCCTCACCACGGCCGCATCAGGAATGTGATTGTAACTTCATGTAATCATCTACAAACCAACACTGAAGGAAGCAATGAACCATGAAGTCGCAAACAGGTGAAATAAGAGTTTTAAAAAATAAAATGTTTCTGTCACCAAGATCATTTCCATGATTCCCTGCTGCCTCACCCAGAAACAGAAAGGAGACAAAGAAGCTCATTAGAAAATAAATGAAAACAAACTGAAATGAGAGATTCTCCTGTTAGTAACACATATGGGTTTTTGTTTTAAGGAAACATGCTATATGTTTTGATTGCCCTTATTTCTGTTCTTTTAGCTTCATTTAGCAAAAAAAGATATAGGTGGACAGGTGGTAGGATGGATCTTTACAGACAGTAAGTGAACACAGTTAATCGAATCTTCTATGGCGGAGTACTGACCACCTAGCAACCAACATTCTGCTCCAACCTCAAGCTTCCTCTGTGAATTTTATTCAATTACTCAACATCCTATATACTAGGTTCTGTGTTAACAGTAACTGGAAGGAGAAAGAAGAGTGGATTTCTTCCCAGAATATTCCAGGCTTCAGCTAATTTATCACCTCAAGACTTGTGCACCTTCCTCCAGCTCATGTCTCATACCACAGGCATTTCTAACTCACCATGTCAGCTGGACAAACTGTCTTTTCCCCAAAAATTCTAACAGTGTCTCTTCCCAGCTGGACATCCATGTCAGCAACCTGGGTGCTCTAATAACCCTGCCTACACCACTTAGCCCATCTGGGACAAACACTGAATCTATTCACTTTAACACGTTTGGTGTGTCCCCAACTACGATCATGGTGCCTCTCCAACACTTGCGTGTCCAGTATTTAGGGGCTACTGTAATTGTTTCCACAGTGCCTGGTCCTTCCCCAGGCTGAGGCTAGGAGAAGCCAAAGGGATAGAAACAACAAAAATGATCCCATTCCATTCTGCTGCAATCATCGTAGCTAAAGAACTCAAACTTTAGTCAACAAGAAGGAAACAAAGATCAGTCTTACCTGATCCCAACTTGAGGAGACTCAGAACCAAACTGAGCATGAGAGCCATGCATGTGTTCTGCGGATGAACCTCACAGGATGGAAACAGATGACAGGAGAGGTGACGAATGGATTAGAGAGAAGAGATCTGACCTAATTCTTGAGGTACAGAAGCCATGGAGAGGCTCTGCATGAGCTGAGGGCAAACTGCGCTGTTCTCCTTAGAGTCTCCCCCACCTAGACATGGTTGTAATGTGCTAGAAGCATAGGGACTCTGGACTTTGAACCACTGCATTTATAGGCAGGACATAAATGTTTATCCCTTATCAGGAAAGCAAAGATAGAAATAGTGTGGATAAGATTGGAGGTGAACTTTGTCCTGGGTCAAAACTATGCTTTTTGTGCATGAAACAGGAATGTCATATGCAGAAACATTTTTCAGGTCCAGTCTGGCAGGAAGGGCTGTATGGCTAAGGGATCTAGTCCTGAAGGAGACATCATTTTAGCACTGGATAGTGTGGTGTCCAGGTAAATAGGCAGTGCTCCATTAGTAGTAACCTATAGCAGGTGACTTGACATTTCCTGGCACAGTCTGAGGTCATTTTGCTTACCCCTCCATTGTCTGGACTTCAGAGCAGGACGATAATGAGGACAGATAAAAATAAATTGCTAGAACAAAACAGATCTTTAGTGTTAAACATCTGATATATTGGGAAAGGTATCAGGCAGATTCAGGGATGAGGAAACTTATTTACTGTATAAACTAAGCTCCAGGGCAGCCACAATGAGAGATTTGCACTCTTTTTAAGCACATGGAAAGTCACAAAGTCACCACTTAACTAGATCAGAATGAAAACTTCCACAGATAACCACCAAAATAAACACACTCTAATCATAATGGAATTAAAATTAAAAAGCAATTTGAAAGCATAGGAAACTTTATACACTAAGAAATTCTTTTATAGATATATATTTTTTTATTGCATTTTAGGTTTTGGGGTACATGTGAAGAACATGCAAGATTGTTGCATAGGTACACATGTGGCAGTGTGATTTGCTGCTTTCCTCCCCTTCACCTATATCTGGCATTTCTCCCCATGCTATCTCTCCCCA
>CAUYLG010025212.1:0-17055 GCA_963573385.1 Cacajao melanocephalus | reverse complement strand
GTTGAGCAGTGGTTTGTAGTTCTCCTTGAAGAGGTCCTTTATGTTCCTTGTTAGTTGTATTCCTAGGTATTTTATTCTCTTTGTAGCAATTGTGAATGGCAGTCCATTCTTGATGTGGCTCTCTTTAAGTCTGTTATTGGTGTATAGGAATGCTTGAGATTTTTGCATATTGATTTTGTACCCTGAGACTTTGCTGAAGTTGCTTATCAGTTTCAGGAGACTTTGGGCTGAGACAATGGGATATTCAATTAGGAAAAGAGGAAGTCAAATTGTCTCTATTTTCAGATGACATGACTGTATATTTAGAAGACCCCATCGTCTCAGCCTAAATCTCCTAAAGATGATAGGCAACTTCAGCAAAGTCTCAGGATACAAAATCAATGTGCAAAAATCGCAAGCATTCTTATACACCAATAACAGACAAAGAGAGTCAAATCATGAGTGAACTCCCATTCACAATTGCTACAACAGATAGTGTCTTGCACCAGTGTGAACGTTCTGGTGTTTCAGACTAGAGTTTCCATCAAAGAATTTCTATGCTTATAAATGTGATTAACATACATTTTTACTTTCTTGTGCTTTACTGTCATAAGGGCCATAGTTGTTGCTAAACTCATAAAATAATTGAGGAATTATCTATCTTCTTTTCTGCATATTGGAACAGTTTTCATACAATTTAAGTTAGCTTCTTTTAAAAAATGTTTACTTGGTTTGATATCTTTGTGGTTGAAGAAATTTAACTACTGTTTCTTTTATTTTATGGTTTTCTTCTTGATGGTCCACTTTGCTGGTTTATGTTTCCTTAGGATTTTTTCATGTTATACAGATTTTCATATTAACTCCTAGAACATTGTTCACTGTATGTTATTATTTTTACCTTTATTTAATTTTAAGCAATTGATTACTAAAAAATTATTTGCCCACTTTTATTACTGATGCTGTTTATAAGGGCTTCTTTCCCTTTGAAAATAAAATTTACACTTGACAAGGTTTTGTCTGTTTTGTTAGTCTTGTCAAAAACAGTTTATGTATCTGTTGCTCAAATCTACAGATTTTTTGTTTCATTACTTTAATAATTATTTTCTTCTATTTAGAATGTTTTGTAATTTCCATTTTGAGTTTCACTTTTACCTACAAATTACTCAAAATTGTACATTTGTTTTTTGTCACTGATTTTTAAAAATACTGTTTTACTGTTTTTTTTTTGTCACTTTCATATTGTAGTTTTGGGGAAATCTGGAACTTTAATTGTGCTTTGACTTGTGTTTGTGTGCATTTCAAGTGCTTAAAAATAAATTTTATTTCATTCAGAGTGCAAATGCAGTAGATATATTAGCTTAAGACTGTTACAGGGTTATTTCCCTCCATTGCCCAATTCCTTCAACTGCTGATATCTGAGAGACATGTGTTACCTTTTTCAACTATCAGTTACTCTTTATAGCTTTACCAAATTTTGGTTGATTAACCTTAGAATGAAAGGTTTTACCTAGAGCTGATTCATCCCACATGGAATGCAGACAGGTTTCATTTATATTCCTGACTCTAACGGCCCTCTGGCCAGAGATTTCTACACCAAATTCTGCACAATCTTAGCACAAGTATCATCACTACTTTGTTCAATCAAACAGAGAATGTTAAAGAAACTAATTGATACTCCCTCATCTCTCTACTGGTCCATGACTTTTGTCAACTTAACTAAGATATCCTGCCACTGTTATCAGTGGTGGGTTTTCCTTGAAAATGTCCAAAACCTGAACTGCTTAGCCTCACAGAGATTTCATTCATCTAAAGCATTTTTCAGACTTGGACCTTGACCATCTATCCACATCTTCATCCCCTCTGCCTTGTCCATGTTCACTTTCTGAAAAATAGTTCATCTTTCAATGACTGTTTTACCTAAAAACAGGAGGGATATTTTCTCCACGACTGTGTACAGATACCTAATTTCCAGCTACTTAGATGGGGTTTCCTATTTCAAGTAGGGTCACCCTTGGCTGGGAATGGGGATGAGAGAGGTTATATCAAATACATCTCGCATGCCTATTCAGAACCTCTTGGCTTTAGATATCTCAAGCTTTTGGGCACTTGATCTTGTCCAGATGCTGCTGTGACAACCACCTCAACATGGACTCTAACCAGCGTCACATATGCACAAACTAACAACTTTTCTTATGTCACACTTCTCTAAGGGTATTCCTCTTTGGCACTAAGACATAAGATGTTGCAAGACATGCTTAGTTCCAATGTGAATACAATCCAGCAGGGTAACTGAGCAAACTTTGGAGCAGTGACAACTAGGAGCTTGGAGCCAGCGGTAAAGTCTCCCACCCTCTCTCCAGATGGGTTATCTTGAGAAGCAGTTGTTCATATGCCACCTTGGATGTTGGTCCCATGAGATGGTTCAGTCAGTACTGCATGACACCAAGCACTTGTCCAGTTAGAAATGTAGAATTGGATTGATTTTCTCTTCTTTTTCCCCTCATTATGTCCCCTTCCTTCACTCCTGTTCCCTGGGGTGCAATCTCTAATAATATAATAGCACCTAAGTTGGTGTAACAGGTGTTTCTGGAGAATCAACACCAAGATAGGGATGAAAAAATGTATTGCAGAGCTCCATTTTCCTTTCTCTTTGTGGCTTCTAGGCTGATGGTATATTTTACACAAAATTGATAGGTAAGCTAATATTCTATGGATACATCCAGCCCTGAACTGCACATATACACAAGGACAGTCTAGATCAAAAAATTGCTTGACTTGATTTCGCATAGCTTCTTGCACAATGTATTCACTTCTTGAGTTATGCTAAAAGGGTGAAAAAGACATTCTCAACTCTTGTATATGAGTGTTCTCCAGTGTAAACTCAGGTTCTTACAATGTGAGTGACCTCAAAGAACCTTTCCATCTCACTGGGATGTATCTGTTATGGTCAGGGAAAGTTGAGATGATTCTGTTTGATCCCACTCAAGTTCATATGCAAGAAGCTCTTCCTTTTCCTTTTATACTCACTTCTTTGGGTGACTGGTGTCCCACTCTACATATAAGAGCTTACAGGTGTCTTCAGATGAAAAAAGAGGCCTGTCCTGAGAAGCTACATTGAATGTGAATTGAGCAATTCTAGAGGTAGCCTGACTAAAATCACACCTGCTGGACATTTTCATGTTGATTCACAGGAAACGAACTGTTTGCTATTAAAGTGAGATTTTAAAAAAATCTTCATCAGGTACCAACAGTAAGACAAATGAATCACCCCTCAGGTTAATGATCTCTACTAGTCTCTATTATCCTCTATTGTTCATTCCAAGTTGGATCCTGTCATGCTATATTCTAATGCTTCATAGACCTTTCTCACTCTTCATACTTCCTCTTTATTCCTCTCCCCCAAATAAAGGAATTTCCTTTTACTTTGGGGAGGTAAGAAGGGAGGAGGGAAGCTTTTTAAATTTTCCTGCTGACCATAACTTCTTGTAAGTATATCGATTCTGAATCCAAATTATCCCTATTCCTCAAAACCTAAGTGTCTGAAATTCAAAAACTAACATTTGATTATTTTTATGTCCCCCTCTCTCCGTTTCTGCTGAGTCAAACATAATGGCTATCTGACTAAGTGAGAGTTAAAGGTTAGAAAGAAATATCTATAATAGGGAAACTTTGTTAAATTCTTCATAAATATTGTCCTGCCATGTTCCTGATGCTAACTGCATATTGTTTTCTTTTTTTTTCTAAATAACCTTCTCTTTCCTTCCCGCTTTCCTTCTTCCACAACCCACAAAACCAGGCACTTTAAAAAATAAAATAAATAAATAAAAACCCTTTATGACCTTTATCAAGATTAAGGAGATTCACCACACTGATCACTGAGCAGAAGAAATTGTAAAATGGAACTGTTAATATTTTAAAGCCATTTGGAATGCAGTTTGCATGAACGATTCAGATCTGTGGAGAGATGACGACCCTGGAGAATTTGCACTGACAACCACAGGAAGAAGACATGAGGGAGTAGCTTTTAATTGCATATTTAATTGACCTTGCAAGAAAATCAGTCTCATATTTGGTGAGGAGTACAATTACATAAAGATTCAAAAATATTATCATCTAAATAAGTTGCTCAGACTATTTTATATTATTATTAGAATCACATAATATCTATACTCTGCATAATTTTGACAGTGCTAAGATAACCACTACCATGCTTTATAGCAGAAAGGATGGAAAGTAGGAGATAAAAGAAAACATATCATCTATCAGTATTTTAGTAATTAATAATCAATATATCAAAGACTCTCTGAAAAAGTTTTCAGGTATCATTTTGAAACTGTCAGATTTATAGTTAATATAGATGTGTAATTGTTAAACATTTGTATAATTTTAAGATGGCCTATTGCTTTTCCTCCGTTGGACATTAATGTAATTTACAGCCATGCAAAATCAGTTATTTTTACATGTTTTCACTTTGGATAAAGCTAAATAAATTGTTATTTTAAAGAATAAACACATCTTTTTTTTTTTCCAAGGGCACTTGTCCCAAGAACCTTTTTCAGACAGGTTTTAGTGGACAAAGTTAACAGATATTTAGAAAAAGGCCTCGGCTCATATAAAAATAAAACTTAGCCAAATTCCTGCGTATAAGAGGAAAGAGAAAGATAATTTCAGAAGTTACAAGATATGAAATGATTACTGTTTTATGTGAGAGAAAGCAAAAGTATTTTCTCAGACCCAAGACATAGGCCAGATGGTCACTTGCCATGATAAGCAGTAATGCTGGGTGAAAGTAGCAAGATCTAAGGGCACGTGGAAACTGTGACCTATTAGAACTTTAGCTTGGTGGCTTACGAGTAGACTTCCACATAGAATTATGTGAGTTGCAGCTATGACTCTCAGATTATAAGCTACAAAATGAATGGCAGTTCCTAAAGCTACAGCCCATCTGCCCCAGTAGTAGACTACATTAAAAGAAGTAGCATCCTTGCTGGGGACAGTGGCTCAAGCTTGTAATTCCAACTACTTGGGAGGCTGAAGGGGGAGGATTGTATGAGGCCAGGAGTTTAAGGCTGCAATGAGCTACTATCTCGCCACTGCCCCCCAGCCTGAGTGACAGAGCGAGACCTCCTCTCGGAAAAAAAAAAAAAAAAAAAAAGTTCGTATGAATGTTTACTAGAAAAAAGGGCTTAAAAGTAACATTTCTATGTGCTTTGTGGGTGTTTTCCATTGTTTGGAATAGCTCTTTTATAATAGAGATGTGTCTAAGCTTTGAAAATTTTTTCTAACTACTAATAATTTTCCCTTTACTTCTCACTAGTTATAGTACATGCCACTTTGTGCAATAACTAATTTTATCTCTGATTCTAACAAATATCAGAAAGCAAATTCATATATCTGATTCAGGAAATACAGTTCTTAAACACTGACAGGATTCAACATACCCTTCCAAATAAACATATATTGAAATAAGTAGTATATATTTATCTTTCTTTAGAGAAGGAACATTCAAATTTCATTTCTAGTTTTAATTAGCAGTTACTTTTTTTGGGACCTCTTTTATAAAACATGCATTCTTAATTTTTTTGCACAGCCCCCCCCCCCCAAATTTTTTTCTGGCTCAGTTTTCATGCAACTCATTTTTTAAAATGGAAAATAGAGGAAATTATCTTTGCTTTACACATTGGGGATTATTTATCAATCTAGGGGAAGACTGTTGACTAGGGGAAGAGGTTCAGAGATGACAGCTCAGGCAGCTATACTCAGATATATGGGGGGCTTAGCACTTCAAGGGGCTGAGATAGATAATCAAGTCCTATAAGACTTTTAAAAATAAAAATCTACTCATGGTCTCTTACTGTGTATGTATGGTTCATATACTTGAAACACATTTAACTTACAAAAGGTTTAAGCTAAAAATTGTTCTTGGGTGAAATGAATGGATATAAACCAAAGACAACTAAAAGAGAAAATTATGTAAATACTGATGCTTCTGGGATATTCAAAGCCACTGCAAACACGAATACCCATCATGTTGTCGTGACTGGATATATATTTATAAAGATCTCCATGTCCTCCAGGTTGCTATTTTTCACTAACTAACTTAGGCAGATTTTATAAAACTTTCCTACGTGGTCAAATGTATAATATTTTAAAAAACACAAAAAAGAAAAATTATGACCTTACAGTCTTTAAGGACAACTTCAGCATTTCCTGAGAGATTACCTTGTTGCAAGCAGAGCTGGTGGTTCAAGTGATGCCCGGCCAATATGCATGATTAAAAATAGAAGGCATGGTTTGTTGTCATCTATACATGGGTCAGTGTCTTGTCACAAAACTGCCATTTAATACCTCATAGTGCTCAATATTGAAAACAGTAGTAAAGGTCATTAAAGAAACCTTTTTTCCCCAACACTCTGATTATTTCTGTCCTCTCTCTCTCCCAATACTTTACATTTACTTGAAACAGCCAGTGAATTTTAACATCTTCCCTTTCTGGCATATGACATTAGAGCTCTGCTCATTTGGCACCTTAGTAATATTCATTGCTCTTGCAGCATATTGCAAGCAAAGCTTTTTCTTTTCCAAATTTTGACCTAACAAGTACTGAGAACCTATTATTCCATCACTGTGGGGCATAGAAAGAATAATTAAGCATGATACTTCTCCACAAAAAGCTAAGACATGCATAAATAACTAGAGTAATAGTTCAAGTTGACATCTCAGAGATAAGGGCAAGTGGAAAGTATGCAATAGAGAGATTGCCTCCAGCTGGTGAGTTTGGAGGAGGCTGCTCAGCCTTTTAACTAGACTTTGATAATAGGCAAAACACAGACAAATGCATATGGCAAAGAGTTGTTACTTGCACTCTTTCCTTCCCCTCCTTCTACTCTCTTGAATGCATGATATCACTCTTTTATCTCCATCTACGGTCTAAACTCCTTTGTCACAGCTACCTTCACGTTATCAAATCCAGTGGTCAACTCTTTCAGTCTTCCCCTTCACTGAACTTTCAGTGGCATTTAATAGAATTTATCTGCCCTCCTTCTTAAAGCATGTTCTTTTCTTAGCTTATGGGACACCATGCTACTCTCTCGATTTTTCCCCATGTTTTGGTGCCCACTTGTTTCCAGCTTCCTTTGTCGTAATCTGCTTTTACAGATCTTTAATTTTTCCTATGCCCCAGAGTCGAGTACCGAAACTTCTATGCACACCACTTCAATAAGTCAGTTGTTCTTAAATGTGATTGCACATTAGAATGACCAGAAAAGATTTTAAAATTTAACAATACTCTGACCCCTCTGCTCAGATTTGGATTCAAATGGGGATGGGAGGGCATCAGTATTTTATTTTAAAGCTCCCCCAGTAAATTAAATGTGTGGCATGATTGGGCAACAGTGAATGGGGTGATCTCATCCAGTTCCATGACTCCAAATGTCACACAAAAAAATCTGGTGACTCAAATTGTTATCACCAGCCTCGAGCTTTCTGTTTAACTCCAGACTCATAACTGAGGGATTACCAGACAATTCCACTTTGTTGTCTAATGCCTATTTCAGTTAGCATGTCCCAAATAGACCTTTTGATTCCCCATAAAATTTTCCCTTTATCCAGTGTTGTTGTTTTTTTTTAATTTCTTCTTTATTTTTTTGAGACGGAGTCTCACTCTGTCACCAGGCTGGAGTGCAGTGGTGGGATCTCAGCTCACTGCAACCTCCACCTCCCAGTTTCAAGCGATTCTCCTGCCTCAGCCTCCCAAGTAGCTGGGACTACAGACGTGCGCCACCATGCCCAGTTTATCCAGTGTTTCTTATCTCAGAAGATTGACATGCCATAATCCACGCTGTTGATTAGGCCTCGAACTTGGGAGTTGTCCTGGATTACTATCATTCTCTCTTTTCCCACATCTAATTCATTAGTGAATTTCCTTATTACTATCTTCAAAATTAATCTTTAATTTGCTCATTTCATACCACCTCTATCCAAATCTCTGCAGTTAAAACCACCATCATGTCTTAGTTAGACTAGTCCTTAACCTCCTAATTCATTTCCTATATTCACCCTTTTCATCAACCTCACCAACTATATACAGCTGCAAAGTAATCCTTCTAAAAAATCAATAAAATCGTATCACTTTTCTGCTCTCAATCCTCCAGTTTCCATTACACTTAGAATAAAACCCATTTATTTATGATATAGCCCATATCATTGGGGGACTGACCTCTAGATACTCTGACCTCATTTCTCACCACTTTTAGAAACCCCTCATTCAAGGTGCATTGGCCACAATAGTCGTCACATGTCACTTCTTTCTGTGAGTGTTGGATCATAGGGAATAACCTCTATCTCATTATTGTGTTTTATTTTTCATACCTGACATTTTATTATGTTTGCTTACTTAATTTCTTTCATCTTACTAGAATATAGGCTCCATTAGGGTAGAACATAGGCTCCATTGGTTACTTCATCATCATATCTCTAGCATCTAGAACAGAATCTTAAATGTGTACGTTGGTACTTGCTAAATGCATACTGAATAAATGAATTGATGAATGAATGTACAAATGTAAAAAGAGGGATGTCAGGTTAAGGGCGCAATATGAGTAATGGTATGGAAACAAGAACAAGTAGCTAGTTTGGGAGAAGACCACATTTGGATGAAGGATACTTAGAGTGGAGTGGCAAGAGATGGTTCTAGAAAGAAAAATATAACCCAGGATGTGGAGAACCCTTAATGACACATGGAATTTATGAAATTAGAAGCCATTGAATATTTTTATGGGAGTTGTTTATTTTATTGAAACAAGGCTAAAAATTAAATGATTTTATAGCTTAATAAATGTAGTGGGTAAGGGAATGGAAAGAATGAAATATGATTCTCAAATATTAGGCCTATGTAACTGAAGGACTGTAAATGGCATCAATAAAGCTAAAGAAGAGAGAATAGTGGGACATTTTTGTTTTGATACTGCTTATTGTAACTGGTAGATTTGAATTTTGAAAACATAATCATTTATTACAGATTTTAAATTTAATGTGGTTGTAAAACACTGATGTGGAGATGATGAAGAATCAGCTGCACATGAAGACATGGAACTTGGGAGAGAAGTCAGGGCTAAGCTTTAGGATTTGAAAATTCTGTCCTGAGGGGATACAATGATATTTTGGGAGTGGATAGGATCATGAAATAGGACACTGCGAGGTAAGAAATGAGAGCTTATTGTCAAATTTTCAGAACTGTAACTTTAAAGGGTGGTATGGGGACTAAACATGTAGAGAAACCAAGGAGTATTTAGAGAAATAGGAGGAAATTTCCTTGAGATGCAACATTATGAAAGCCAAAGAAATAAAGAGAAAAAAGAGAAGTTAAGCATCAGTTTAAGTAATGTAGAGAGTTTCGGGAGAGTGAAGAGATGAACTCATGATTAATTACTCTACTGGTGTGACTGTGGAGGTCTGGATTGACAGCTTAGCAGAATTTAGGAGAAAGTAGAAGGATAGTATCTTTACAGGGTAGCATAGTTGAGAAAAGGAGAGAAAAAACTGAAGGAGAAAAAAATACTTAAGGAGAGAAAAACCTGAATCATACTTCAAATCAAGCAAAAGAAGTTTTAAAGAGATAGAAAAATCAAGAAGAGAGTGTTGGTTCATCCATAGACTGAAACCCTGCACATCTAAGATGGCTATGTTGGCCCTAGAAAGAAGTACAGGCGTATCCTCTTCTGACTCAGGAGAAAAAAAAGGAAAAAGAGGGAGAGAGATATGAATGGATGAGTAGAGCTGAGAAAGCGTATGTTAGTCAGACTCTAAGTTGGAAATAAAATAATCTTTCAAGGTTAGGTGTTGAGTAGTGTTGGAGAGGAGCTGGATAACATAGGTGAAAATATTATGATTAACTGTGTTGATGCCTTTTCATCCTGACCTACCTTTTCCCCCGCATCACCCCCCCAAGACAGAGTCTTGCTCTGTTGCCCAGAGCTGGAGAGCAATGGCGCGATCTTAGCTCACTGCTACCTCTGCCTTCCGGGTTAAAGCGATTCTCCCACCTCAGCCTCCCGAGCAGCTGGGACTACAGGCGCACACCACCACATCCGGCTAATTTTTGTATTTTTAATAGAGATGGGGTTTCACCATGTTGGCCAGGCTGGTCTCAAACTCCTGACCTCGTGTGATCTGCCCTCCTTGGCCTCCCTAAGTGCTGGGATTACAGGCGTGAGCCACTGCTCCCAGCTCTGACCTACCTCTTAGTAAGTTATGTGGATATAGTTAGAATTATAAAAATGCACAAATAAAAATCACATGTAAATATAAAGTCTACCGCTGTTGTAATTATAAAAATGTGTTTTCTTTGCCATATAAGAGAAATATAATATCGGTTTAGGTATTTCTTGGATAAAAATATTTTTCTGAATGAAAATGAACATTTATCTACTATGATGATATTAATGGTGATACCAAGGAGTCTTCAATTCCAGGTACAGCTAGCTGTTAAGTATATGCTCATTAATATTTAATGGTCTTCCTTTCTTGCAAAGGAGCATCGCTATCATTTTCTTAATTGTATATAAGTTAGGTAGAGAGTTCTAGAATTATTTCTCATAAATGAGTTGAGTTGCAGAAAGTACCTAGAGTTTAGAACAGTTGCTGGAACATAGTAGCTAGTCAGTATATATGAGCTATACTTCATTATCACCATCATCTTCATCATCATCATCTTCTTCATTGTCATCATTGTTATTGTTAGAAAGGAGTATATGAATTTGGATTACTAAATTATATAAAATATTGATGTATCCCATGTATACTAATATTATGGGTTTTTAATAATTTGAAACATAATGCAAAGTCTTGTATCAACTTTTTGATACTTGATTAGAAAACATTTTAAGTGTTTATATTTATGGTCAAGGCACTGAACAGTATTAACATATTTGATATCATGTGACTATATTTAGTCTCGAGAATTTCACTATAGTTCATAATTAATTAAACATAATATTAAATTGAGGTTAGCTTTGTGAAGCTAATTAGTATTCATCAAAATAATGTCAATCATAATGGAGTCATTTGACATTAATGCAAATGTTATATATATTTCTACAAAAATTTTATTATAGTTGTTACTAATGCATTGTTATAATAAAGAATGTAAAAGGCAGAAAGTACATGGTTAATCTATCTAATAACTTTTTATATAATAACTTTATCCTGTTAGAAAACAAAAATTTATTTTTACTTTATATTTCAGACTTAGAATTCCTTTTATATAATAAAGATAAGATTTGAAGGGTACTCAAATGTGAAAGGGAAAAATAACACAATAAGTGATGCTAGAGTTATCAATTTCTACACCATCAAAAATCTATTACAAAAAGGTTCACTTATATGAGTCTGACATTTGTGCTGTGATTTGCTTCAGGCATAAAGTGGGAATAATCATTCTCTATTGTTAGTAAATGATACCAACATTTTAATATATAAATACTGACACTTGTACTAAAATGTGAACCTGATAAGTAGGTTTCAAATCAGAATAGCTTATGTACCCATTTTAACATTGTTTATTATAAACTTAAAATACAACAGGGCTGATATATTTATTCCCTCCCTCAAGTATCTTACTATACTGAATTGAAATAAATGGACCACCATTTTAATGCAATTTTATTGTTTTTAGTTATAATATTTTCTAAAGCCCATACAGATTTTTTGCTGCCTTAATTACTAAAAATTACCCCAAAAACAATGCTGGACTAAATATGAGCATGAGATGTTAAAAGTTAGTATGTGGGGTTAGCAATAGAGAAGTATGATCTTTTCTCAGTGTGTAGCAGTTTCTGTTAGAGGTATCAGTAGGACACTTGTTAATGTACCATGAAAATATTTAAGTTCTTTTGTTTCTTGCTTTTTTTTTGTTTTTCAAACCAGAATCAAAGCCCATCTCCAGGTTTGGCAATAGAACTGGCATACTTAAAGAAATAAACAAATATCTTAACACAAGTAAACTCTGAGTATTAAATACAGCTAACTTATCTTCACAATCTAATATACATTTGGTTATCCCAGAATAAAGACTTATGCCTGGAAATAATATTGTCTAATTTTTAATTTACCTTTATCATGTTATATATCAATTTCATGACTTTAAAAAACGTGACACATTTATCTATGGGTAATAGAGTTATCATATTTCATTGCTTAGATACATCCTGAACAGACTAGCCCATAATCATTTTTACCAACTGATTCCTTCGGTACTTTTCGGACAACCAAGCACAGACCTAAATTTTATGAGTGGTTGCAAATCATTGGCCATTTTCTTCAAGATAAAGGATACAAAGTGCCAAATCAAATTTGGAAAATAATAAACTGATACAGATCTTCATTCCTTGAGGGCAATGGAGCTATAATATGACTCATTTAGATTTAAAACTAATGTGCCTTTATATAGTCAGAGGAGATTTTTAGTAAAAAGGATTTATCTATCCACTAACTAAATTTGCTTTACCTCATAATTGCAAACGATGAAGGATATGACAACTGCAAAGCCTGGGCCCCTAGTTCACGAATTTAAGGACAGGGTGCATAATTTTGACATCAAATTTGATTTTATAGTCCTCCTATGCTATGGGAAGCACATGTTCTTTTCTACCATAAAAAACCCAGGGTTTTCCAATAAACATAGACCCACAATCTAGCACCTAAAAACCGTGGTAGACTAGAAAAGTATAACATAATATAAATATTTCTGAAATAATGCTCGATTCCATTAGCTGTGCCACCTAACTTCTGGACTATATAAGGCCCTTATTCTCATGTACTATATGATACTATACAAGCAAGGGTAAGTTATATCAGGTTCTCACATGTTTTGTCCACAGAGTGAAAATTAAAATAAAAATTTAACTAGAGAAATTAGCCAAAAACAGTTATATGTCTTAACAGCTGAAACTTTTACTTCTCTCCTTCCTCAAATACGATTCCATATTAAGCTGGCTTTTTGTAAAATGAATACAGTGGTAGATTTATTATTATCATTTTTAAACTATTCAGTGGTATCCACAGCTTTAATTTTAAACTTAAAGCCTAATTTCCTTTACATTGATACAGAACAATCAATAATGCAACCTAGTTTCCCTTAATATGTTTTCTCAATATTATGTCCAGTGAAGTTATTTTACAGTTTACCATAATAAACAAGAGTTTTAAAAACATGACTAACAGATTCTTGCCTCTTGCCTTTTTCTCTTTTGAATTGTCTGTCTGCTTACCTGCATGTGGTCCTTCAGCTATTGTTCACTTTTGTTTCTGTGACAAAAAAAAATGCCTGGAGACAGATAGGGAAAGGAAGGGTCCATTTTAAGAACGAATTTTTCAATTGTCTCCATGTAAATTCTCTAGTTTATCATCAGTTACTTTCCTCAATGCAGCACTGCAAAAGTGTCTACTATAGTTCTTTCAAAATATATCATGGCAGCAAAGATATAAATTTTGGGATTTTTCTTCTAGTGTTATGATTTAGATTGTTCCCAGAGCAATAAAATGTACTGTGTGTGAGACTTATAATACAACACAGAGAACAAAGTTTAAACTCTGGAGACGCTAAACTGCAGCACGTCACAGAGAAGTATAAAGGGGAGTAGAACATCAGAGTATGTTTTCAAAACTGTAATAAGAACGACTATCATTATTTGCAAACACTGAGTACTTAACAGTGTGCAAGGTACTTTAATAAGGTCAATGGGCCATACAGAATTCAGAAAGATGTGGTTCCTGTGCTTGAGGATTTATAATCTACAGGCTGGAGTTCATGTCAGAAGCTCTCCCAGGCTGGTATTGCAGTCTATTGGACTGGAGTCTTAGGTGAAACTCTGTCCCCTTGGCTCTAGTAAGCACTGGCCTAGTGAGGGCTCTCCGTAGTGGTCCTGACCCCACAATTGTGCTGGGCATTGCGCTAGTGGGGGCTCTCTTTAGGAAAACCTGATGCTTGGGCTCCAAGGCTGTCTGATACACACTTTGAAATCTAGGTAGAGGCAGCTGTGATTCCACAGCTGTTGCACTCTGTGAGCCTGAAGAATTAGCACAATGTGTACGATGTGAAGGCTCACTGCTTATACCCTCCAGAGTGCCAGTCTGAGTTACTCCTGGGCCTGCCTAAGCCACAGGTGGTGTATCCAAGGAGCACTGTGCTGGAATGCAGGGAGAAAAGACCTGACATGACCCTGGGTAGTGAACCCCGAAATCCCACAGGTGTCCTGGGTCCGCCCTTAGGACTGCTTTTCCCTCAAGGCCCTATTACTCTGAGTTTGTGATGTGCATGGTAGCCCCAAAGGTCTCTGAAATGTATTCCTGGTCACTCTCCCAGTGTCTTTTTTAAAATTTCATTTCTAATTGGCTCTACTTCTAATTCTAGCTCTCCTGCAATCCACCACATCTGCAGCTACTTCCTCAACTATAGTCCTGAACCCCTCAAATACATCCATGGAGTTGTAACCAACTTCTTCCAAACTTCAGTACGACTTGATATTTTGACCTCCTCCCATGAATCATAACTTTTCTCAAGGGTATCTATTAATCGAATGGTGACTTCTCTCCAGAAGGTTTTCAGTTTCCTTTGCCCAGATCCATCAGAAGAATCACTATCACAGAAATAGCCTAAACATACATTTGTATCACAAAATACATTTCTTAAGAAGTAAGATTTGAAAGTCAAAATTATTTATTGATCCATGGGTGGCAGAATGGATGTTGTATTAGTAGGCATGAAAACAACATGAACCTCCCTTTACAGCCCCCTCAGAGCTCTTGGATGACCAGGTGCTTTGTCAATAAACAGTAACATTTTGAATGTAATCTTTTATTCTGAACAGTCGGCTTAAAATATCCACTAAACCATACTGTCAACAGATGTGCTGCCACCCAAGCTTTGTTTTTCCATTTAGAGAGCACAGGCAGAGTAGATTGAGCATAATTCTTAAGAACTCTAGAATTTTCTGAATGGTAAATGAGCATTGATCTTAACTTAGTCACCAGCTGCATTTGCCCCTTGCAAGAAAGTAAGCCTGCCCTATGAAGCTTTGAAACCAGTCATTGACTTTACCTCTCTAGCTATGAAAGCCCTAGATAGCATCTTCTTCCAACAGAAGATTATTTTGTGTCCACTGAAAATCTATCATTTAGTTTAGCTTCTAGATTTCATCAATTATCTTAGCTTGATCTTTTAGATAACTTGCTGCAACTTCTGTTATAGAGACAGCTTCTTTCCCTGAACCTCATGAACTGACTTCTGCTAGCTTCAAACTTTTCTTTTGTATCTTCCTCACCTGTCTCAGCCTGCACAGATTGAAGAGAGTTAGAGTTTTGGTGTGGATTATGCTTCGTCTTAAAGTAATGTGGCTGGTTTGATACTCTATCCAAACCAATAAAGCTTTCTTCATTTCAGCAATAAAGCTATTTCACTGTGTTGTAATTCATGTGTTCAGTGGAGTAGCATTTTTAGTTTCCTTCAATATATTTTCCTTTGCATTCACAACTTGGCTAACTGGCACAAGAGGCCTAGCTTTAGCCTATCTCTCTTTTCAACATACCTTACTCACTAAGCTTAATCATTCCTAGCTTTTGATTTGTAGTGAGAGATGTGTGCCTCTTTTTTTTTCCTTTTTTCTTTTTTCTTTTTTTTTGAGACAGAGTTTTGCTCTTGTTGCCCGGGCTGGAGCACAATGGCATGATCTCAGTTCACTGCAATCTCCACCTCCCAGGTTCAAGGGATTCTCCCACTTCAGCCTCCTAAGCAACTGGGATTACAGGTGTACACCACCATGATCAGCTATTTTTTTTTTTTGTATTTTTAGTAGAGACAGGATTTCACCATGGTCGTCAGGCTAGTCTCAAACTCCTGACCTCAAGTGATCCACCTGCCTTGGTCTCCTAAAGTGTTGCGATTACAGGCGTGAGCCACCGTGCCTGGCTGATGTGTGCGTCTTTCTTACACTTGAACACTTAGAGGCCATTGTGGTGTTACCAATCGGCTTAATTTCAATATTTTTGTGTCTCAAAGAATACGGAGGCCCAAAGAGAGAGAAAAAGAGAAAGAGAGAGAGAGAGAGAGAGAGAGAGAGAGAGAGAGAGAAGAATAGCTAGTTGGTGAAGCAGTCCGAACACATACATTTATTAATTTTGTCCTCTTATATCGGTGCAGTTTGTGGCACCCCAAGACAATTATAATAGTAACATCAAAGATCATAGACCACTGTAACAGATTTAATGATAATGAAAAAGTTTTAAATATCGTGTGAATTACCAAAATGTGACTCAGAGACAAAGAGTGAGCACATACTGCTAAAAAATGGTGCCCAAAGTATCTGTAAAGCACAATAGAGACAAACACAAAAAAGTGAAGTACAGGAGAGATCCAACATGGCCGATTAGCAGCAGCTCAGGATTGTAGCTCCCAGTGAAAGCGCAGAGAGCAAGTGTACGCCGCAATTTCAAATGAATTTCTGTTGCCCACAAACTGGGAGATTCCCGGCAGAGGAGCCACACGGGTCACCAGCGCGACTCTTTTGGCCAGCGCAGCTGTTTTGCAGGCGCCCCAGCGCCGCGCTTCTCAGTGCTGAGTATACGGAACTGGGTGCCCTTTGAGTCGGGCTCGGCAGGTCCCATCCCCACAAGGAGAACAGTAATTGGAAGCGCTGAGTACTGAGAGTTTCACAGTAAGCACAGCTGAACTCGGGAAGGCCGAGCTCTATGGGGAAGGGGCATCCGCCGAAGGAAAGCTCAGAAACAGAAAAAACTTTGTCACCAACAAGCTGGACGTCCGCTCAGACCCAATCTGAACGTCCATTCAGACCCAATCTGAAAGTCGGCAATTACAAAGACGACAGATGGATAAATCCACGAAAATAGGAAGAAACCAGTGCAAAAAGGCTGAGAACACAAGAAATCAGAATGCCTCTCCTCCTGCAGGGGATTGCAGCTCCTCATCAGCAAGAGAACAAGGCCTGATGAATGAGTGCAATGAACTGACAGAATCAGGCTTCAGAATGTGGATAATAAGAAACTTCTGTGAGCTAAAAGAAC
>CAUYLG010025211.1:0-11207 GCA_963573385.1 Cacajao melanocephalus | reverse complement strand
GACATGAACAGACACTTTTCAAAAGAAGACATATATGAGGCCAACAAACATAGGAAAAAATGCTCATCATCACTGGTCATTAGAGAAATGCAAATCAAAATCACATTGAGATACTATTTCATGCCAGTTAAAATGGCAATCATTAAAAAATCTGGGGACAACAGATGCTGCAGAGGATATGGAGAAATAGGAACACTTTTACACTGTTGGTGGGAGTGTGAATTAGTTCAACCATTGTGGAGGACAGTGTGGTTACTCCTCAAGGACCTAGAAATGGAAATTCCATTTGACCCAGCAATCCCATTACTGGTATATATCCAAAGGATTATAAATTGCTCTGTTATAAAGACACATGCACACGAATGTTCATTGCAGCACTGTTTACAATACAAAGACCTGGAACCAACCCAAATGCCTACCGATGATAGAGTGGACAAGGAAAATGTGGCCCATATATACCATGAAATACTACGCAGCCATAAAAAATGATTAGTTTGTGTCCTTTGTAGGGATAGGGATGAACCTGGAAACCATCATTCTCAGCAAACTGACACAAGAACAGAAAAGCAGACACTGCATGTTCTCAGTCATAGGTGGGTGTTGAACAATGAGAACACATGGACACAGAGAGGGGAGCATCACACACTGGGGTCTGTTGAGGGGAACTAGGGGAGGGACAGGTGAAGGTAGGGAGGTTGGCAAGGGATAACTTGAGGAGAAATGCCAGATATAGGTGACAGGGGGATGGAGGCAGCAAACCACATTGCCACGTATGTACCTATGCAACAATCCTGCATGATCTGCTCATGTACCCCAGAACCTAAAGTACAATAAAAAATAAAACATTAAAATAAAAAACATGGAATATTTTTTAATACCTTAATTTCAGCTGGTTTGTAGTAGGATCTGTTGGGATCTTCCAATGATGTTCTATACCCATCTCTCAAGAAACGTTTAAATCCATATTTTCCTTTTAATTTTCTAACCACTTTATCAAGTGTCTGGCTAAACAGAACTTCATCATCCAGGGCAAATGCAGGATAACTGATGCAGGGGAGGAGGGCAGCATCTGTGTTCTGGAGGCAAAGAGAAAGACAGACTGTGAGTGTCCACAATGTGATCAACATAGCCCAAGTAAAATGATAGAGATGAAAAACCAGTGAGGTTATGTAGTCAAAAGTGAGTCTGCTCTGCTCCCAGGGTCAGACAGATATTTCTATGGCATGCTCCAGCAAACCCTACAGAGGAGATAAATCTTTATTTGTTAACAGTATTTTCAAGGTTCAATGGGCTGAAACGTCAAAATACTAATTAAAACAGTGCACAAAAATTCAATAGTTGTCGCAGGTTAGTCTGTTGTAACAATTTGCTTATAATAATAAAAAAGAGAAAAAAATCAGAATGTCCAACAATTCGTTGAGTAAATTTGCAACTATTAAAATTTATATTGTAGAAATCTGTTTATTGGTATGGGACAATATCTATTCACAGAGCTAAGTTATCAATCAATATAAAAAGCACGCTTCTAGCTTTGTCAAATAAAAATGTTATATGTGTCTAAAAATATGTCAAAACATATATATTCAAATGTTGTTACCCTAAGATTATATCAGAGTGGTGGCATGAGTGGGTATTATATTATTTGCTTATTTGGGGAGTTTTTTTTTTTTAATGACAATCTTACATATATAAAACAGTTGTTTTTGAATAACTAAATTATTCTACTTTGGGTGTTTTCTAAATAACAGAACCACAAATAATCCCCAGAAAATTATGCAATTAGGTAGGATAAGCATACAGAAGTTTATCAAGCAAAGGGGAAAAGTCAATTGAATAAGAGAAAAGAAATAAGAAATGGAAGCTTATTTTATTCAAAAGAAATATATACTATGAAAAATATTTTTCCAATATTCCATGGCAAAAAATAATTCATCTTGGCCTGATGTTGCTACTCCCCCAAAAGAAAAGTCTATTTTTCTATTGTCCTGCAGAAGATTTAAAAGCCAAAGCAGCCCTGTCCACAACTCTTGTCCACTTCCTAAGACCTCCCCAGGCCACAGGAGTAAGGGACAATATCTATCATGTCTTCTTATCTCTTCTGGACGACTATTAACATTTTAGAGTACTTTCTTGGAAATGAAGGTAAAACTACATAGAAATCATAAACAATAGTTTATATTAAATTTATCGTTATTAAATGTCTCACATGTGATCTTGATTCTCTGGGTAACAGTGAGCACAAAGTTTGCCTGTTGCGATTGTGAGCATCGAGATCCACAAATATAACTGACCATGAACAACCCTGGAAAGAGAAAAAGAAAAACATTACCTAAGTTAAGAAAAAAAGACTTGTAGAACATTTGGCATTTGGACTGTGAAAACTTCACAAAAATGCTGACATTGACTGCATTGAGTGTGGAGTTCCAGAAGACTTTAATTTTGTTTATACTTTCAATATTTCTCAAATTTACTTCAATAAACATGAATTTTATAATCATAAAAATGTTTTTATGTTTTCCCTAGTTTTCCTTGACTTTCTTATAAATCAAAATGTACTGATTATGAGATAGCCAATATATTAATGATATTCATTTTAATGAAAATAGTTTAGCTAACATGACACAGAATGAGAGAGAATGCAGATTCATAAAATCTGAGTTGTACATTTCTCATAAAGAATATTGACTATATGATCAAACTACACAAATTTAGATATAATCTAGATGAAGGTAAAGAATATTGTATTAAAATACGAAGACAGGGAAATCTCAAATAACAATAAAGCAAATAATCTGAACTAATATTCACTGCATCAGATACTATGCTTTATGTGTCACATGGATTGTCTCATTTAATATCCATATGTAGATACTATTTTCCCCATTTTACTGAAAAGGACATTAAGAGTTACTTTAACAAAGCAAAGGTTCAAAATCAAGTCTCCGACACTGAAGTTCATTCTTTAAACACTAGGTTATATAATTCTCCATATATATGTGTATATATATACACATACATATATATATACACACATATATATGTACACACATGCATATATTTTTCCAAGTAAGAACAAAAAGCTTGAATATAAAAAATAAGTGTAACAGAAAATGTTAATTGATCTGCTAATCAGGTTAAAACTAGCACATTCCATATTCAATAGCTTTACTGGGGAGCTAAATATGTGAAATCATGTAGAATGGGATGGCAATAAAGACTGCTTACAATATAAGAGAATACTCAGAAAAATACATGGAGAAAAGGAGAAGAGAATTATAAATTCCATGTTGCTTTAATAGTATTTTCTGAGTCTTGTCCCAATTCTCACCAACTTCACAGATCCATTCATGCTGAAACAAAAATATCTCCAACCAATCACCTAAATTGAAACTTCAAAATCTAGCAGTATTAGATCCTATATCCAGATATCAGGTTCACTAGAGGTGTATTTTTCCTGTTAGCCCATATTCATACATAAAAATGAGCTCATAAAATAGAATGACTTCTCATTCAGAATATCAATTTTAAATCTTTTTAAAAGCTGACAAGTAAATTAATAAATGAACGGTGATTCAGTGAGGCTGTCTGTCAACCACCAGACGAATGGTAAACTGTCCTTTCTATTACCCTGAAATTCCAATCTTTCATCTCTCCTGGTTTACGCAGCAGCTGCCATTGGCAAGGTACTGTGCACTCTGCTTTGAGGAAAACAAACATGATCAAACTTGACATGTGCTCCTAAGGAGTTGACCCAGGCAAGTCCTCAACAAGATTATTAAGAAAACAAGAAGGCAGCACATCATGACACATGACTTAGTTTCATCAAAGTTAGTGGTTCAAAGGGGAGAAGAAAATTATAAAACAAGTCCCCAGGGAAGTTGAGGCACTTCATAGAGAAGGTGAGGATCAGAGCTAGGCTCTGAATTTTGGTGGAGCAAGTAGGGTAGTTAGAACAAAAGAGCAGAGAAATGAATGGATACAATATGTTAGGAGCCTACACAAAAACTAGGAGCTATAATTTATCTTTAAGCCAAGAATTAATAGAGTTAATTGTATACCAAACTATCTGCCTGGAATTAAATTTTCAAAAGATACAATCTAAGTAGGATAATTTATAAATAATGAAGTGAAATGGCAAATGTGGCAATTCTCTACATTACTTGATTAATGTAAACAGCCAACTTCTATTTTCTGGCCACAAATAAATGGCTTGTTTGTCTAAATTCATCCAAGTATTTATTCAGTTCTCAATTTTTTTCTGTCAACCTAAGAAATATGCCTAAAGGGAAAAATGATCTCACAATGTTACCATATTTTAACACCAAGATCAAAGGGTGATAACTGTATTGTTTGGCTGTCTTCTCACAAAAATATCCCATGCTTTAGGCATTACAGTCCAGATTTCCAAAAGGGTAAAATCACCCAAGGTCATAGGCAGCTATTCCCAATCCAGAAGCAAGTCTTTTAAAAAGTCATCAAGGAGAACCCACACATGGAATTAATTATCACCTACTTTACATCATCAGACGCATTAATTTAAGGCCTGCAAATTTCAAAGGAAGCTAGATGTCTGCACTGCTTTGAACACTTTGCATAACATGAGCAATCTCTCTAGTCATTACCTTTTAGATTCTGGCCTCATCTCATTTGCCAGTATCTTGATTTCCCCAATTAAGGACAGGAATATGAAAGGATGTTTTATATGTATATGTCACTTCAGAGTATCTGATTAACTTGGATATTTTATTTTCATCTTTCATTTCCTGAAATCATTATAATTCTGCCATTAATATCCTGACTCCACCTAAAGAGCTTATTTTAAGACTGACAGCTCAAACTTTACTCCCTGACCTTCTATATTTGTTTTCCTCCTAGTAAATATACTGGGACTGGGAGATGACGATTCTGAAACCTGACCACTAACGTGGGGACTTGAGTTCCAGTGGTGGGGAAGGGCTGCAGTACATTTCCCTTAATCCCATGACCAGAACAACCACTTTTGAGATGGTTTCTAAGGCCAACGGTATCAACTGTAAACATAAGACTTTGCTGATCTCACTGGTCTCAATTTAAAAGAAAACAATTTGAAAGACTGTCTGATCTTTCTTTTCTTCATTAATCACTTCTCAGAGTTTGAGCTAAGAGACTTGCTGTCCTCATCTAGAATCAAAAAATAAAACAAGGTACAACTAGTCATTGGATCTACCGTATATAATCTTTTACATTCTTATTCTGGAATTAAAAACCACACCACAAAACTACAGTCAGGAGATGTTGTCCCCTGGCTCAGTTATAAGGCTATCACTGAGTTCTGTAGCAGAGCCTGGAGAAATGTATTCTTCTAGAAAGGGTATTTACTGATGGGAATTCCCCCTCTGCACCAAGGCTGTGGTGGCAATAGACGTGTAAATAGCCAACTTTTGCTTACTGACCTAACAGCTCTTTCCAGCAGCCCCTCTCACAATCCAGGCTTCTTTCTCCTCACACACATACTGTGAAAGGAATTTTCAAACTACAGAGACAGATAAATTTGAACATTAATTTTCAGGGTCTCAAAAGAACAGAGCTGAGACTCAAACCCAGGAATCACAAAACTGTTGCTCACTATGTCTATGACATTCGATGAAAATAAATTATGATTTATTTAAATATTACTATTTAAGTATTATCAAACATTGCTTAAACAATATTTAAATATATTTGTCATGATATTTATACAGAATATATTTGAGATCACGATGAAATATGTGATTCCCATATTGAGGATTATATATGTTTCTAAATGTAGTTCTGCCCCAAATTAGCCTTTATTGTAAACAAATCATTAAAGAAACTAGGCCATTTTATCACATTTTATTCTTAGTGTCCTAAAGAAAAATAAATTTGGAAAATAGTTTCAGAATGAAAATTTAAAGTGTTTTTTTTCCTTGAATAATAAGTAAAGTTATTATTGGAAAAAAAAGAAGGAAGTGTAGGAACACATAATAATCATAACCAAAGTGAAAAACTTTTCCTCCCAACAGTTGCCCATAAAAATAAAATTAATATTTGTTTTATCTCATATGCTGAAGCCTAAAAGGAGCAAAAGGCAAGCCTTTTACACTATTTGTGAAATGGATACCTCTTTCAGAAGCTCAATAATTATTAAGCAGAAAACAGCTTAAGAGTTTTCAAAGAAAATGCACAGTTCCTAATTCTAAAAGTAGAAGGTGTCCAACAGCTGAAATTTCCCATACCAACAAGTGGATCTTCTATTAATAGATTCATTAAGGAGTGGCTTTGGTTTAATTACTGGCCCTGTGTGAAACCAGTGATCTGAGAAACACTATCTCAACCTTCTGATCATTCATTTTGGGAGAGGGGCTCTTCCATCTCCAAAGATCTATGACTCTCTTGAGTTGCCACTACAGGGAATGTACTTTTTGAAAGTTCTAAGTTAATTTAGTTAAAGACACATGATCAAGTCTTCCAAAACCTTATACCAATGGCCTTTAGAGATAACTGTGAATATCAATATGATCTGAAATCCCCCAAGTCTTGAGGTGGTTTCTATGGATTGCCATTTGAATAAAAGCATTTCTTTATGTCAATTCTTTTCCCAGCCACTGACTTTTAATTAGATCACAGCTCTTTTAAGTATATACAATGACATTATAAAAACGCTAAAAAGAGCACATGCACTTCTAAATGTGCTACTGTTTAGTAGGCACATTATTAATTTAACTGCTGTAGAGGTGGGAATAGTAACATTTTCAAAGTCATATTTCTGCAATTCTCCATATCAGAAAAAGAGATGAAAGGGAATTTGTAAAACTAGGACACTGACACTAGCTTGTAAAAACGGAAGATGAAGGGGCTTTACTGGCAACATGTGATATTCTTCTGGCTAAAGAAATAAGACACAGCTGAGCTGTGGCTCACAGCTGTAATCCCAGCACTTTGAAAGGCCAAGGTGGGCAGATCACCTGAGGTCAGAAGTTCAAGACCAGCCTGGCTAACATGGTGAAACCCTGTCTCTACTAAAAATTCAAAAATTAGCTAGGTGTGGTAACACACACCTGTAGTCCCAGCTACTGGGGAGGCTGAGACAGGAGAATCACTTGAACCCGGGAAGTAGAGGTTACAGTGAGCTGAGATCGTGGCATTGCACTACAGCCTGGGCAACGGAGCAAGACTCGGTCTCAAAAAAAAAAAAAGAAAGAAGACATTATCTGTTCATATTTCTATCTGAAATAATCAAGTAGTAGTCAATTCAGCAAATATTTGATGCATAGCTCCATTGGAAACAGACATGACCTGAACAAGGCCAAAAATTAACTCGGCTCAGAGCAGTCGTTCTCATCCTTGGTTGTGTATGTTAGAATTCCTGAGGAGTTCCAAAAAATCTCAATGCCAAGGCCTCCCCCTACACCAATTAAATCAGAATCCCTGGAAGTAAAGCTCATATATGAGTATTTTTTTTAATTCCTCAAATGATTCCAATGTGTAGTAAAGATTGAGAAACTGGCTGAGGAACAATATCAGCAATACAGTTATAACTCAGAATCCAAATGCAGAGTAAAGCAATTTAGTAGTTTTAGAATTACAGCTGAGCAATCTATGAAAGCTTCCTGGGAAAAGTAGAGCTCTGAAAGATGGATAGAGTTAGGAAATGTAGCTTGTATGTATATGTGTGAGTATATACATAATTGGAAGGGGTGCATACAGGTATAAGCAACATACACTAAGACTCAGGTACTTCAAAGGAGATGACACAATTCCAAAAAAGAGCTGGCTACTACCATGTAAGAGTCAACCAAGAGACACTCAGCTCCATTCAGCTCAGTATTTGTTATGTCACAGAAGCCAGGTTAGCAAGACATGTACCTTTCCAGACTGCTGATAACATCAGCTCTAGTTTAAACCATGCTTCCTCTCAGTCTCCTTCAGATATGCTCTAGAAAGCTTTCAGTTTTGTCTCTTCATTTCCCTTCCTTTGTATTACTACTTCATAAATAATAGCAACAAGAGATGGCATTTATTAAAAGTTTAATCTCTGCCAAGCACTATGCTAACTAAGTTAACTTTTATTTGCATGAAAACCTCCTGAGTTAGGTCATATTATCATTATCTTTATTTTTTTAGATGAGGAAGCTGAGGCTTAGGTAAATAGCCAAACTAACTGGTGGAAGTGAGCACAGCGCATGCAGTGATCCTGCCTCCTGATCCCTAACACAATGCCATTCTTTAGTCATTTTATTTCCTACATCTATCTCTCTAGCTCTCTACCTATCTATCTATCTTTCTATCTAATTTATCTGTCTGCTCGTCTGTCCATCTATCCCTCCATCCATCCATCCATCCATTCACCCACCCATCCAGGAATATGAAAATGTGTGATCCAGAGTGTGTGGTAATTCCTCATGACCTTCATATAGACAGAGCCCATCCATTCTCTAGAGGGAGCTGCAGTGAGAAGAGTGCTTGTGTATGTAAGGAGGAGAAGAGTGGTGGATATGTTAATATACCACAACTAGAAACTTTCTTAAATTCAAGACTTGAGAAATAGTATTATAACTGCCATAACGAAAACCATGTTACTTTTGTGCACAACTGTGTAACCTCCTAAAATGTTTCTTTACTGACTTAGCATTTCAGTAGCTTAGGATTAATTATATTATCAGTTAGAAACTTCACTTCACCTCACCATCTTAGGAATCTTAACAAATACTGTAAAGAAAATTAGCCTACTTCTTGATCCAGAGTAGTAACCTCTATTCCTACATTTTATTCCTTTTCACTGACAACTCAATCCATGGTCACTTGATTAGCTTTTCCAGTACAAAAACTGGTTAAAAATCTAATGAAAATTTAAGGTGACCTTCAGGGTTTTTCTTTCATCCCCAGAGAAAATGAGATTTTAGACATTTGATTATAGCCAGTTGAAGGTGAAGCTAGAATCAAAACTCCCAATTCTCTGGCTAAATACATCACACAAATTCTCTTCTACATGAGATGTACATTGAAATACATTAAACTGAAACTAACATGAAAACTGACAAGAAAAAATATATATTCAACGCCAAATATCCTTAAAAATGTGAAAGCCTCTACAAAATGAGTAATAGACTTGACAGAAAAGTTACTAAACCAAGGAAATCAGAATTCTTTCTCAAAAACTTTTTTCTCTTTTTGTAAGAAATCAAGCAATGGTCTTTCGTCAGAAAACTAAAATTTAACTGACAAATTATTTTCAAAGGAAAAGTTCAAGCATGGGCTGCTACATAAATTTCAGAGTTCTCTGAATATAAGAAAATGACTTTGTTAATGAATAGTCAAATTAATTAAACATGCAATTCAAATAATCAAAGATTTTGGGGGTCTTGTTTTTTACCTGGTTGCCAAAGAGGTTGAATCCATTAATTGCTTCTAGAGCTGCTTTTGCTAAACCAATAGAGCTAAAAGAGAAAAGAAAATACTTTATTACTCTAATGTATCTGGCTACAAAATAAGAACCATTATCTAATGAATATTCACAAGAAAGTTTCCTTATTAACATTTATAACAACTTCTGTAAGAAGAATAATGTCTAAGAGACTTCATTCTGACATTTCACTATTTTAATTTTTCTTTTTTATAGTTAGTGATCACCTGGGAAAAATATTTCTAGGTTCACCTTGATCTAAACTAATGGTCATACTATTGATGGGAGTAGTTTTAATTCCAGAATCATTTTTATTCACTAACTCAATAAAAAAAATATGAACTTTAGAGGAAGGTATATTATGATGATAAGTGCAGTAATTAGCAGGTTGGGCATCATTAGTTCAGATAAATGTAACAGAACTTTTCTGACGTCAACTCTGAGGCTTAAGAAAGATCTTGCACATTATACAACTATGGGAGTGTGGCTTAAGGTATCCATTCAAATACTCTTGCCTAAGATCCAAAAAGTAGGCATTATTTTATGCTCACAGAACAACTGATCACTTTCTCTTTCATTTCTTGCTATATTCTTCCCTTTATAATAAAATGAATACTATTTTCCTCAGTGTCCTACTCTTTTGGCCTCTCAAATGCCATATACTATAGTGCTAGAAAATGTGAAGACCCATTTCATTGAAAATATGATATCTTTTAAGTATCTACCTTTAAATATTTTAGATTTAACACCCAGTTTAATTATTATACATTTTTATTTGTTTTACTGAAAGCAAGTGTATTTGCCATTAATATCATTAAAAGCTAGTGATCTGTCATCTATTTAGCATTTCTCTGAAATAGATTATCAAAGCAGCACCTTCAGGTATTACCTGGGAATTTGTATAGAAATGCTACTTCTCATTCCTTACTGGGAGTAGGGCTCCCTAATCAGTGTTAAAAAGCCTTCCAGGTGTTTGAATGCACTTTAAGTTTGAGAGCTACTGTTCCAAGCTATTCATGTCATAATAATCTACATCCTATAAGTTGTTTACCTAACTTGCTTTTAAGAAATCATCACTTTTATTGCAGGAGAGTAAATAGGTCAGCCACTTATTTTAAAGATAAATGGATGGGAAGATGAAGTAGACATAATTTCTTCTAAGTACAACCAAGAATCTTAAACATTACATATAAAACAAACATAAAAAGACTTAGAAACATGGATAGGAGAGATCCAAGATGGCCAATTAACAACAGTTCAGGATTGTAGCTCCCAGTGAAAGCGCAGAGAGCGAGTAGACACCGCAATTTCAGATGAATTTCTGTGGCCCACAAACTAGGAAGTTCCCGGCGGAGGAGCCACACGGGTCGCCAGTGCGACTCTTTTGGCCAGTGCAGCTGTTTTGCCGGCACCCCGGCGCGGCGCTTCTCAGTGCAGAGTATACGTGACTGGGTGCCCTTTGAGTCGGGCTGCGCTGGTCCCATCCCCACAAGGAGAACAGAAATTGGAAGCGCTGAGGACTGAGAGTTTCACAGTAAGCACAGCTGAACCCGGGAAGGCCTAGCTCTGTGGGGAAGGGGCGTCCGCCAAAGGAAAACTAAGAAACAGAAAAAACTTCATCACCAACAAGCCGGACGTCCACTCAGACCAAATCTGAAAGTTGGCAATTACAAAGACGACAGGTGGATAAATCCACAAAAATGGGAAGAAACCAGTGCAAAAAGGCTGAGAACACCCGAAATCAGAATGCCTCTCCTCCTACAGGGGATCGCAGCTCTTCATCAGCAAGAGAACAAGGCCTGAC
>CAUYLG010025209.1:0-14885 GCA_963573385.1 Cacajao melanocephalus | reverse complement strand
TGGCTCCTCCGCCGGGAATCTCCTAGTCTGTGGGCAACAAAAATTCGTCTGAAAGTGCGGCGTCCACTCGCTCTCTGCGCTTTCACTGGGAGCTACAATCCTGAGCTGTTGTTAATCGGCCATCTTGGATCTCTCTCCTTCATCACTATTTTCAAAATTTTTTCGTCACCACAGACAGAAACTTTGTGCCCCTTAAGCAATAACTTTTCTATTCCTCACTTCCTGGTTACCTCTAATATTGTTTCTATGAATTTGCTTAATCTAGATATTTCAAATAAGTGGAATCTTACAATTTATCCTTTTTTTGTCTGGTTTATTTCACTTAGGATAATATTCTCAAGGTTCATCCATGTTGTAGAATCCAAACATCATTCCTTTTTATGGATGAATAACATTCTATTATCTGCATGTACACCACATTTTGTTTATCCATTCATTTGTTGACAGATACTTATGTTGTTTCCACCTTTGGGCTATTGTGAATAATGCTGCTATGATCATTTATATGCAAGTATCTCTTTCAGTCCCCATTTTCAAATCTTTTGAGGAATGGAATTGCTGGTTTGTATGATAATTGTTCATTTAACTTTTTGAGGAACTGCCAAACTATTTTTTATTGTAGGCATACCATTGTACATTTCTATGTCCTTGCCAACACTTATTTTCCATTTAAAAAAAAAATTGTAACTATCCTACTCATTTGTCAAGTGGTGTAACTCCTTGTGGTTTTGACTTATAATTCTGTAATGACTTATGATATTGAGTATCTTTTCATGCTTTTTCATTGTTCATTTATTTATCCTCTTTGACAAAATGTCTGTTCAAGTCCTTCACACATTTGTTAATTGGGTTGTTACTCTTTTTGTTTTAGAATTGTAGGAGTTCTTTATATTTTCTAGATATGAAACCTTTATCACATATATGACTTGAAAATATTTTCCGTCATTGTTTGGGTTGTCTTTTTCACTGTCATAATAATATCCTTTGATGTACAAAGTTTTAAGTATTTATGAAGTTTATCTAGTTTTTTTTCTTTTGTGGCTTGTGCTTTCAGTGTAATATACAAGATATCAGTGCCAAATTCAGTGTTGTGAAGCCTTTTCCCTGTGTTTTCGTCTAAGATTTTTATAATTTTAGCTATTACTTTAGGCCTCAGACCCAATTTTGAGTTAATTTTTGCATATGGTATAAAGTAAGGATCTGTATTGGAGTTATTCAGAAAAGCACAACCAATAGGCTTTTAGACATAATGAATTTTACACTTGATAAACTACAGTATCCTGCAAATATAGCTTTTGTTTGTAATGGGAAACCAAAAACTTTGTGTTACTCATTTTATTGCAATATTCAGTTTATTGCAGTGGTCTGGAACTGAGCCTACCGTATCTGTGAGGTATACCTATAGATGGACCATGTTTTTTCAGTTCAGTCTACCAATCTCTTTGATCAGAGAGTTACATTTGAAATTATTTTCATTTGAAATAATTACTGACAAGGCAGAACTTACTTCTACCTTTTAGTAATATGTTTTATTTAGGTCTTATATGGTTTTTGTTCCTCTATTCCTCTATTACTACTCTTTTTGTTGAATTTTTTAGTATGCCATTTTGATTTATTAGTTTTCTTTTGGTGGGGTCATGTTTGCCTATCCTTGTAGTTCTGCACTGATGTCTGTGCATTTAAAGGAGTCACTTCCAATTTTTATAGACTTGTTTCAGCAGGTAAGGACTTTCTCCTGCCTGGTCTCTGGGTGGACAGGACTGCCTCCAGAACTGCAGTTGAGTGGGGCTGGAGCCAGGTCATGGGACTGCTTATGTGTTAGACAGTCAACAGGCCTTTTACAAGAGTGCAGTTTAGCATGGCTCCTGCCTGGTCCCTGGACAGATGGGACTGTCTCTGGGACCACCATTGAGTAAGACTGGAGCTCGGTCAAAGGGCTGCTTCTGTGTCCACAGTCAAATGCAGTTTTCATTGGTCTATTACTGGGAGAGCAGGTGGGAATGGTACTTTCCAGGTCCCTAGACAGATGGGTCTTCCTCCAAGACTACAGACAAGCAGGGCTGGAGCCAAGTCTCCAAGGTACCTCACTTCAAAGAGTTGCTCTTCTATCCGGATCTTGGCCCTCATATCCTGGCTGCTTTAACAATTGCCCAAAGTAATTTATAGATTCTGTGCTATCCCCATCAAGCTACTATTGACTTTCTGTACAGAATTAGAAAGAAACTACTTTAAATTTCATATGGAACCAAAAAAGATTCCACATAGCCAAGACAGTCCTAAGCAAAAAAAAAACCAAAGCTAGAGACATCATACTACCTGACTTCAAATTATACTACAAGGAACCAAAACAGCATGGTACTGGTACCAAAGCAGATATATAGACCAATGGAACAAAACAGAAACCTCAGAAATAATGCCAAATATCTACAACTATCTGATCTTTGGCAAACCTGACAAAAACAAGCAATGAGGGAAGGATTCCCTATTTAATAAATGGTGTTGGGAAAACTGGCTAGCCATGTGCAGAAAGCTGAAACTGGACCCCTTCCTTATACCTTATACATAAATAAATTCAATTTGTTTTCTTGGATTAAAGACTTAAATGTAAGACCTAAAACCATAAAAACCTTAGAAGAAAACCTACACAACACTGTTCAGGACATAGGTGTGGGCAAAGACTTCACGACTAAAACACCAAAAGCAATGGCAACAAAAGCCAAAATAGACAAATAGGATCTAATTAAACTAAAGAGCTTCTGCACAGCAAAAGAAACTATCACCAGAGTGAACAGGCAACTTACAGAGGAGAACATTTTTGCAATCTAACTATCTGACAAAGGGCTAGTATCTAGATTGAATCTATAAGGAACTTAAACAAATTTACAAGAAAAAACAACCCCATCACAAAGTGGGCAAAGGATATGAACAGACAGTTCTCAAAAGAAGACATTTATGCAGGCAACAAACATGAAAAAAGCTTATCATCACTGGTCATTAGAGAAATGCAAATCAAAACCACAATGAGATACCATCTCACGCCAGTTAGAATGGCAATCATTAAAAAGTCAGGAGACAACAGATGCTGGAGAGGATGTGGAGAAATAGGAATACTTTTATACTTTTGGTGGGAGTGTAAATTAGTCAGCCATTGTGGAAGACAGTGTGGTGATTCCTTAAGGATCTAGAACTAAAAATACCATTCGACCCAGCAATCCCATTACTGAGTATATACCCAAAGGATTAGAAATCATTCTGCTATAAAGACACATGCACACATAAGTTTATTGCAGCACTATTCACAATAGCAAAGACTTGGAACCAACCCAAGTACCCATCAATGATAGACTGGATAAAGAAAATGTGGCACATATACACCATGAAATACTATGCAGCCATAAGAAGGGGAAGTTCATGTCCTTTACAGGGACATGGATGAAGCTAGAAACCATCATTCTCAGCAAACTAACACAGGAACAGAAAACCAACACTGCATATTCTTACTCATAAGTGGGAGTTGAACAATGAGAACACGTGGACACGGAGGGGGAACATCACACACCAGGGCCTGTTGAGGGCTTGGGGGCTAGGGGACGGATAGCATTAGGAGAAATACCTAATATAGATGACAGGTTGATGGGTGCAGTAAACCACCATGGCGTGTGTATACCTGTGCAACAAACCTGCATGTTCTACACATGTATCCCAGAACTTAAAGTATAATTAAAAAATATTCTGCAAAGCCTTCAAATATATATTTTTTAAATCCAGTTTTTGTTGTTGTTCCTAGCATTAAGACTGGCTTGCTGCAAGCTAGCTTATCATAGCTGGCATTGGAAATTTCACGCAGTATTTTTTTTTTTTTTTAGGCAGCAGATATGTTCAAATCAGGTTCCAAATAAATTTTACACATTGCATTTGATTGATATGCCTCTTAACTCTTTTTTAAAAATGATAGGAATCTTTTCCCTACTTTTTTCTTACTGTATTTGATTTGATGATGAAACGGGGTCATTTATCCTGTAGAGTTTTCTGAATTTTCCTGATTGTATTCCCATGGTGCTACTTAACATGTTTCCCAGTCTCTTGTTTGTCTTGGAAACTGGTAGAGCTACAGAATTGATAAGCATCAGTTCTTATTTTGGTTACATTTTACAATAAATAGTTAATGCTCTTTGCTTTCTATTCCATCTTTTAAAATTGAGAGTGTGTTCACTTGTCAGCCAGCATCTATGATAAAAAGTTTACTCCCTGAATGTTTTACCTAATGTTGTAGTAGTCATTGAAGATCATTGCCAAGATTCATTATGTCATTTGAGGCTACAGAGTGGTGTTATTTTATTATTCATTTTTACTGCTTTTATTTTTAATGTTTTCTGAAAGAATGTTATTTTAGTACTGTTTAAAGATATTATTCATACTTCCTCCTTCACACTTTGAAGGGATAGCATTTCATTTCAGAGAGACAGAAACACTGAACAGAAGAGACTTCATAACTGTTTGAGCCCTCCTAGGACCCACATTCAGAGACTTTTCACTCTAACTTTTTTTGATCTCTTTGACTCCAAATTCTCACCACCAAGAAAGTAAGAGACTTTTATACCTAAAATTGCTATATCATTCTCCACCCAGGAAAACAGATATCACTCTGGGGAACTTCTTAAATTATAGTTCTACTTTATTCTGAAGGAACTAAAGGTCAAGGACTCTGTGTTACCTATTTCTGTATAATAAATCACCCCAAAACTAAGTGGCTTAAAACACAGACATTTTTTATATCACATATTGTGGGTAATTTTTTATCACAATTTTGCGGGTCATTTTTTGTGATGCAGCTTAGTTGAGTACCTCTGACTTAATTAAGGTTTTTCATGAGACTGTAGTCAGTATCGGCCAAGGCTGTTTTCAGCTGCTCTCTGGAGGGACTACTAGGATTCAGTTCCTCCCTAGCTGTCGTCCAGAGGGCCTTTCTCAGTTTTCTGCCACTAGTGCCTCGCCATCAGGCAGCCCCTAGCATGGCAGCTGGCTTTCTTCAGAGTGAGAAATAACAAGAGAAAACTCTCTTTGTACCCTAATTTCAGATGTGATATCCCATTACTTTTGCTGTATTATCTGCATTATTATCTCTGTCTAGCCTGCGCTCAGAGTGAGAGGTTATAGCAGAGCATAAATAGCAGGAGGCAGGAATCTTGGGGGCCATCTTAGAGGCTCTATACTACAGACTGCAATGTGTGTGACCTGACAGCAGCCACGCCTTTGAAACAGCCTACATTATCAGAGTATTTTTGCTCTTTGGTATTGAAAATAGCTTCTTTTTTATTAAAAGTCTTCACCCCATCTATGTTAGAGAGTCTCGTCTCTGAACAAAGCTAGCTTTATTAGGCAACTATATCTGTAATGATATTAGAACATTTTCTTTCTCATGATACACTCTTAATTTTTTCTTGTAGCCCTGGTTGTTGCTATGAAACAGCTATGACTAGGTATTTTTATCACGGCCGTACGGAGACTGTGCGATCATGCACAGTTGAAGCAGTCAGGTGGTGCCAGTCCATGCAGGATCCTTCCGCCACTGTGAGTATTGGAAAAGAAAAAAAACTAACAAGATTTGTTGAATTGTTCTAAAGGAACTGTGGTCTTTGAGTAACCAACTTTTTTGCTTCCATTTTTCTGGATCATTAAAATATTTTGAGACATCTCTTCTGAGGTTTTCAAAGCATTTGTTCATTCACCAGTGAAATGTGTATTTGGAAAGACGAAGCCTGTTTGTGTTATTTTCTAGGCAAAGGGTCCTCAGTACTTTACGTATTTCAGTACTTTTAATCTACCTTTAGAACACCACCAGTAAGTGCAAAACTCCTAAAGTGCCATTAAAAGGAAGCTTTTCTTGATGTGGTTGAATGTTTTTGAAATCACAGATTCTTGTTTCATACTAAAACCAGGACAGTTGTATGCTTTGTTTCATACTTTTTTTTTTTTTTTTGAAGCATTTAGACAACAGCGAATTTCCTTCTCACTGCTATTTTAGTATATTTGTTTCAGTTTTGCTAGATGTGGTTATATGTGAGTGCCTGCGTCTTAATTTCATAGAACCTCTTTATTGTCATTTTTGTGGTTATGTTTTCATTTTGAAATCTCAGTTGCTTCTATCTTTGTACTTGTTAATGTCACTTTAGTGCTACCCGCAAGTTCATATTTTCCTATTCCAGGAAAGAAAGAAAAAGGAGGACATACAGAGAAAAATAGGTGATAGAATAATTAAAGAAAATACATAGGAGCATGTGTTACAGATCTTCCTAGAAATCTTCTTTCCTTTCCCAAATTTCCCAAATCCTAATTACAGTGAGCTCAGGATTTTTTTCTAGTTGGGTTCTGTACTGTTTGTTATTGAAGTGTCCTTTGATTTTTAATACAGCTTCATGAGCGGCAGCAAAAGATGTTACAAGCTTTTGCAAAGCATAATAAAATGATGAAAGATTGTTCAGCTGGAAAAGGTACTTATGTTAACATTTTTCTGACTTAAAAAAAAAATCTCTCATGGTGAAAATTTTCTTTCTAACTTCAGATTTGGGGTTTCCTTGTAGGATTTGACCGTCACCTTTTAGCTCTTTCACTCATAGCAAAAGAGGAAGGTCTTCCTGTTCCAGAACTGTTTACAGACCCGCTTTTTACCAAAAGGTAAAATATAGTGTAGTATTTTACAACTTCATCAGTTGGCTTTTTTTTTTTTTGATGTTAAATGCTTTTTAGAAACAATACAAGCATCTGTAGGCCTAGTAAAATGTCCTTTTATTGTGCTACACAGTGGAGGAGGTGGAAATTTTGTTCTCTCCACAAGTCTGATTGGCTATTTACGCGTCCAGGGAGTGGTGGTTCCCATGGTACACAATGGTTATGGATTTTTCTACCACATCAGAGATGACAGGTGAGGCTTTTCTTTTTTATTTTTACTGTGCTATAGACTAAGAACGATACTACTTTTGTTATTTAAATGCCTTTCCTACACTATGATTCTTACATTGCCATCTGTCACTTGCTACATAAGTAACTATTTTTTACCACTCAGGCATTTAACGCATATTCATGTTTCTCTGTCCTGCTTTTGAGACACTTGTCAAATCATTCCCTTAGGCACTTTTATGCAGAACACTGTTTGAAGCTGACTCAGCAATCATAGCATCATCCTCAAAGTCAGTACACCCGTGAACATACTTGGCTTGTACAAGGTATTTTTTAGTAAGCTCAGATAAAATGTTTACATATATGGTGGTTCATTTAGTCACAGACAATATTAATGAGACAGAGAGAAGAGACTGGGTAAATTATATTTTTTAAAACATGTTTTACCAATTCAGATGCAGTTCATTTGGGCTGTGTGGAGTTTGACTTATGTTTATGGAAAGAGATAGAAAGAAAAGATCAAAACCTGGTATAGAAAAGAGTGGTGGTGAACAAGGCAAAATCAGTGATAGCAAGGCTTGGAAGGTCCTTATTTACGGTCTAGCAGTCTCTTTACGGGGCCTTTCAAAGCATAGTTGGCTTCATAAAAATTATGTAACTACATTTAGCACTGTGAATAAGAAGAGGACAGGCTTGGAGGCACTTCAGATAGAAAGTGAAAACTGGAATGGTAATATGCATGACATATTTCAGTTTCCAATACAATTGACTCGAACAACATGGGTTTGAACTGCATGGATCCACTTATATGCAGATTTTACATAAATGAGAAAATTTTCTGGAGATTGAGACAATTTGGGAAAAACTCAAAACTGCGTAGCTTAGAAATATCCAAAAAAAATCTAAAGTATGTCATGAATGCATAGATACTAGTCTATCTCATCATTTACTATCATAAAATATACACACATCTACCATAAAAAGTTAAAATTTATCAAAACTTACATAAACTCATACAGACTTTATGGAGTGCCATTTGGAGTCAAGAGAAATGGAAACAAATGTAAAGATGCAGTTTTCAATCAAATTGCATTAAACTAACTGTGATACTTACTGTACTACTGTAATAATTTTGTAGCCACCTCAGGTTGCTATTATGATGAGCTAAAGTGTTGCAAGTATCTACTTAAAATGCCATATAATGCCAATCATCTCTGCATAAACAGTTTGTCTCTTTAGTAGATCACAAAAAGTGATCTTTTGCAGTTCAATTCTCATGTATTTTTTATTGTGGGTAGTACAGTACTATAAACATTAAATAATACCATGCGACCCATATGTAGTGCTGCTAGTGATACTGGAAGTGCTCCCAAGAAGCAGAGGAAAGTCATGACATTACAAGAAAGAGTTGATTTGCTTGATACGTTTGGTAGATTGAGATCTGTAGCTGCAGTTGTCTATCACTGCAGCATAAATAAAGTCTAAGTACCATTGTAAAAAAAACGAAGGAAATTTGTGAAGCTGTTTCTGCAGCTATACTGGCAGACATTAAAACTTTGCATTTTTTTTGCAAAATACCTTTATAAAAAGGCATACTTACAGACTCTACTATGATTCTAGAAAAAGCCAAGTTATTATACGACAACTTTAAAGGACGGTGAAGGATCTAAAGCTGGAGAATTTAATGCCAGCAAAGGATAGTTTGATAATTTTAGAAAGAGGTTTGGCTTTAAAAATGTCAAGGTAACAGGAGAACCAGAGGCAGCAGACAAGTTCCCAGACACCATTAAGAAAATAATAGAGGAGAAAGGATATCTGCCTGAACAGGTTTTTAATGCAGACAAATGTGTCCCATTCTGGAAAAAAAAAATGCCACAAAGGGCATTTGTTAGTAAGGAAAAGAAGTGTATTAGTCAGGGTTCTCTAGAGGGACAGAACTAATAGGATATATAGATATATATTATTATGTATATATATCTAAATAAGAGTTTATTAAGAAGTATTAACTCACATGATCACAAGGTCCCACAATATGCCAACTGTAAGCTTAGGAGCAAGGAAGCCAGTCTGAGTCCCAAAGCTGAAGAACTTAGAGTCTAATGTTCGAGGGCAGTAAGCATCCAGCCCAAGAGAAAGATGCAGCTGAGAGGCTAAGCCAGTCTAGTCTTTTCATGTTTTCTGCCTGCTTTATATTCTGGCTGTGCTGGCAGCTGATTAGATGGTGCCCACCCAGATTAAGGGTGGGTCTGCCTTTCCCAGCCCACTGACTCAAATGTTAATCTCCTTTGGCAACACTGTCTCAGACACACCCAGGATCAATACTTTGCATCCTTCAATCCAATCAAGTTGACACTTAGTATTAACCATCGCAAGAAGCAAGCACCAGGTTTTAAGGCAGAAGGGGACAGGCTAACTCTACTGTTTTGAGCAAATGCAATAGGGTTTATGATCAGGACTGCCCTTGTCTGTAAAGCGGTTACTTTGAGCCTTGAAGAGAAAAGGTAAACATCAGCTGCTCAGTTTTTAATTGTACATAAGGCTTGGACAATGATAACGTTTTTTTCTGGATTGGTTCCATTGATGCTTTGTCACTGAAGTCAGGAAGTACCTAGCCAGCAAGGGACTGTCTTTTAAAGTTGTTTTGATTTTGGACAGTGATCCTGGCCACCCAGAACCCCATGATTTAAACACTCAAGGTGTCAAAGTGGTCTACTTGCCCCCAAACGTCTCTAATTCAGCTGTACATCAGGGGTCATAAGGACCTTTAAGGCTCATTTTGTGCAGGACTCAATAGAAAGGATTGTCACCAAGGATTGTCTTCCACCCTGATGGAAGAGAACATCATGAGAGTCTGGAAGGATTACACCATTGAAGATGCCGTTGTTGTTACAGATGAAGTCGTGAAAGCAATCAACCTCCAAAACAATACATTTCTACTGGAGAAAACTATGTCCAGATGTTTTCACAGGATTTACAACAGAGTCAGTCTAGGAAATTGTGGAAGAGAGAGATTGTGGATATGGCAAAAAAAAAAAAGGTAGAGGGTGAAGGGTTTCAAGGTACAGATCTTGGGCCAGGTTCAGTGGCTCATGCCTATATTTCCAGCAGTTTGGAAGGTCAAGGTGGGAGGATTGCTTGAGGCCAGGAGTTTAAGACTATCCTGGGCAACATAGTAAGACCTCATCTTTATTAAAAAATTAAAAAATTCAAGCACTAATAGTCACTACATCAAAGGAATTAACAGACGCTGACTTGAAGGAGGCGAGTGCTTCTGAACCAGAGCCAAATGACGGGGAGGAAGACACAGTAGAAGTCGTGCCAGAGCTGACGCTAGATAATCCCACAGAAGCGTTCTCGTTATTCAAGACTGTTTTTGACAGCTTGTACAACATGGACCCTTATATGTTAGGAGCATTGAAATTAAAGCAAGTGGGGCAAGGATTGGTAAAATATAGAAACATTTTTAGAGAAATGAAAAAGCCAAAAAGTTAGGAATTACAATGTATTTACATAAAGTTACACTGAGTGTGCCTGCCTCCTCTGCCTCTCCTTTCATCTCTTCCACCCAAGACCATTTTATTTTAAATGTATTACATGCTCATTGTAAAAAAAAATTGTTAAATATAAAAAATACATAAGAACAAAGTTATCTACATTTCTATTACATGGCACAAGACTATAATTATATAGTGCTTCCAACCTATAATGTACATAGATTATATATTTATACTGTAAATATTTGTGTCCTTTTTTGAGAATTTTATTCTTGCTTGTTAGGCTAGGCGAGGTGGCTCATGCCTGTGATCCCAGCAGCTTGAGAGGCCAAGGTGGGTGGATCACTTGAGGCCAGGAGTTGAAGATGATCTGGCCAACATGGTGAAACCCTGTCTGTACTAAAAATACAAAAATTAGCCAGGTGTGGTGGCACACACCTGTAGTCCAAGTTACTTGGGAACCTGAGGCACAACAATTGCTTGAAACTGGGAGGTAGAGGTTATAGTGAGCTGGTATCACGCCACTGCACTCCAGCCTGGGTGACAGACCAAGACTCTTTCTCAGAAAAAAAAAAAAATTCTTTATCCAGTTGGTGTGCAAAAAATAATGTAACTTGATTTGTTTACCTATGAAATAAAACTTTTTTGTTTTTGACACTATACTTCGTTCATGAATTATCTGTAAATGTAGGAAATGCTGTTTTTCTTTAATAATTTAGAAAGATAACTGAAATTTTTTTAAAAATTTGACACTTGAATAAGAATTGTTATTTTGTGGAAAGAAACATATTTAGATGTTGCTAAATCTTTGGGAATTCCATGCCCACTGTAGCTGGAGAATGACTCGTGATCATGAATCACTAGGTGAAAACAAGGCAGGACTTGGGGTTTCTGTATATCTTTCAGCAAATATAATCTACGGAGACATTGGTTATATCATTATGTAGTGGGCCAGAGCATGCTTTTATTTTTCTTTTTGCTTAATTTAAAGCACATGTTGAAGACAATTTACTCTTTTTTTTTTTTTAAGTGATGTGAAAATTGCATGGTTTTCCAGAAGCATTACATTGCATATTTTAATTTTGAGCTTAATTCCTGTTTCGCTATAGAAACTTCTCTCTGAAAAGTGGAAGACTAGCTCTAAGTCAAGCTTCTCTCCTATTTACTTCAGCTTCCTGCAGCCGCTTTTCTCACTTGCCAGATCTGTAATTTCTTATTAGGAGTATCTAGAGAAAGATGGCGGAAGGCACGACTTGATCCCAAGAGTTTCTCTCCTTGACTCTTCTAGAAATAGCCTTTTTCACCTATTATCCTTCTTCCCCCTGTCCTTTTTTAACTTTCTTCAATAACTATACTCTTTAAAACAGTTCAGAGTTCACTGAAATCTGTAGCGTGAATTCATACTCCAACTCATTCCAGTAGCACTTTAGAAAGGACTTTTTTAGGAAGAAGGTTTTTTGCTCTGTTTTAAACACAGTAAAACCTAGCTCCAGAGCACTGTAGGGCTCTAGCTAATTTGTTCCCCTTTGTCCCTAGGCTCTAGTCATCTAGTGAATGAGGTGTTCCTTAGCATTATCTGCAAATATGGCTTTACCTTCAATTGTGTCAGGTTACATTTACCTAATGTCAGCAAGACTTCACATTTCATATATGAATATCCAGATGAAATAAAGTCCTGGATGTATTCACCATCACTATTTGGAGCTTTTTGTGTAATCATTAATCATTATTTATGCTTCACAGGTTTGGTGTGGCCTGTTCAGCCTGGAAATCTTGCCCAGAGACCGATGCGGAAAAGCTAGTTCAGCTGATTTTTTGTGCTTTTCATGATATGATACAGCTGATGAACACTGCTCATCTTTAGAGATCACTCATCCATTAAGCACTTACCAAACCATATTATTAAACTGGGTGCAGGGAGTGGGTTGGTAATATGAGGTGGGAAGGAATGTTGACTTGCTATCGTTCCTTTAACAGGTTAAGGAAACTTGTTAAATATAGAAATTAATAGAATCGTGCTCTCTCAATTTATTCTGCCATAGAAGGTAGAAATATTTTTAAGTTTCCTCTGATGCAGCTGCAATGCAAATTATAATGTAATGAATATAGAACTATGCAATATTTAAGATAAGCCTCAACAATGCAAGTCTACAAATTTTAACAATGCAATTCTTACTCTAATTTTTCAGTCTTTTTGTTGGTACTTATATGGGTTATAAATCCTCTCTCTGGACATCAATGTAGAGCCCATCTTTCAAGCACTTTAATTTTTTTTAGCTGCCAATGGGTATGAATTGCAATATTGTATGCTAATTTCCCTACAATCAATGCCTTCTACATTCACCACAGGGATACAAGCCTACTATGTTTGATGGGAAAGACCACTACAATTTAATGGTGATCTAAAATAACTTTTTTGGCCTGGGTGTAGTGGCTCATGCCTACTATCTTAGCACTTTGGGAGGCCAAGTTGGGAGGACTGCTTGAAGCTAGGAGTTTGAGACCAGCCTGGGCTACAGGGTAAGGCCCTGTCTCTACAAGATCAAAAAATTAGCTGGGCATGGTGGTGTATGTGTGCCTGTAGTCCAAGCTACTTGAAGGCTGAGACAGGAGGATTGGTTGAGCCCAGGAGTTTGTGGCTACAGTGAGCTGTGATGGTGCCCTTGTGCTACAGCCTGGGCAAGAGAGTGAGACCCTGTCTCCAAAAAAATAAAAATGACTAATAACTCTTTTGAACAAACAGACAAATTAGGTAGTAGTATGGAGATGTATACCCTCTAACACACACGCATAAAACCATAACAAAATTCATTGCGTATTATAATTAGTTTTGTGAATATAAAAATAAAGCATTTATATTTAAACTTGTTATAGTGATTTTTAACACTATGTTGAATCAGATTGTCAGATTTCCTCCTCACTGTTCAATTTTGTAGTTTTTACTCTCAAAAAAATGAAACTCCCAAAATTATGTAGTTTCTTGTTTTATGTTTGAATAAATGATTCATTCCTGTTTGCTTTGCTTGTGCTTTTTGACCTCAGTTATACATTGCTGTGTAATTAACCACCCAAAACTTAGTATCTTTTATCAGTTCATTATTTTTCATGACTTTGTCACATGATTGGTAACAGCTACTAGGCAGTTCTAATGCTGGTCTTGCCTGTGTTAAGATCACCTCACCCACTATCTGGAAATTTAGTGGCTAGAACTCTCTCTCCCTACATGGTCTCTGATCATCCAGTATCAACACTGAGCTTCCTTACTTGGTAGTGGGAGTGTTCTGAGAGGTGCAGGTGGAAATTGCAAGGTCTCTTGAGGTCTAGGCCCTGAAGTCGTATGACATCACTTGGCTGCATTTTGTTGATTAAACCAACTCACAAGAGAAGTCCAGATTCAAGGAGTGGGGAAAAAATAATCTCTTGATAAGAGAAAGTCACTTTGTAGAAGAGTGGGCACAGAGGGCATGATTTTGGGGTATTTTTACAGCAATCTGCCCTACATTTTAATATAAAGATTACATCATACTCAGTATACTGATTCTATACATTCCTTTTAAAAAACATGTTTTTATGTTCTGAATTTGCTAAGACTGGTTTATTACTAACAGTTAAGCCCTTCACACTGTGCCAGCCTCTGTCCTGAAAAGCACCAGGACTATTTCTATGTGAAAACATTCAGTGTTGGCTTCTGGGACATCCGATACATTTCTTCATGGTTGGTATAGAAAAGGAAGATGAGATCTGAACTGATTTATCCTCACTCTAGTGTAAGATTATAAACTAGATAGCAAGAACATTTAGAATCATTTGGTTGGTTATAAATACAGGTTGAACATCCCAAATCTGAAAATCAGAAATGCTCCAAAATCCAAAACATTTTGAGTGCTGACATAAAGAAATGCTCATTGGAACACTTAGGATTTCTGGACTTGGGATGCTCAGCCGGTAAGTATAATGAAAATATTCTGAAATCTGAAACACTTCTGATCCCAAGCATTTTAGGTAAGAATACTCAACCCATAATGTGTAATAAGTTGGGTATTTTGGAAACTGCATCACCTGCACAGAAATTTCCTCTCACACACCTCACCACTTTTCCGACCTTGCCTGATGTGAATAATCATCTAGAGTGCATTTTAAAAAACCAATTCCTGGGCCCTAACTGACACTGAATTTTTTTTTTTTCTTTTTTTTTGAGGCAGAGTCTTGCTCCATTGCCAGGCTGGAGTGCAGCGGTGCGATCCCGGCTCACTGCGACTTCCGTTTTTGGGTTTTAAGCAGTTCTCCTGCCTCAGCCTCCCCAGTAGCTGGAACTACAGGCACGTACCACCACGCCCAGCTAATTTTTTGTACTTTTAGTAGAGACGGGGTTTCACCATGTTGGCCAGGATGGTCTTGATCTCTTGACCTCGTGATCCGCCCGCCTCGGCCTCCCAAAGTGCTGGGATTACAGGTGTGAACCACCGCACCCGGCCTATTGGTTTCTTATGAATC